>APFE031716783.1:78946-147529 GCA_000404065.3 Pinus taeda
GAAATGGTGGGGGAAAAAAGAAAATTTTGGGAACCATAATTATTGTCATGTCGGCAGTATGTCGCTCTTGAACATGGCACTCCTCTGCTTTCGTGTCAGGGTGGGGATATCTCATCTCATTTTTCACTTGCCTCCATGGGTTTGGATAATCCTATTTTACCTCTCATCTGCTCAATGACTCGTCATCATGACCTCTGATCTGTCGATGTCAAATACGGCCAACTCCACTGTCGTTCCGCCGATATGTTCAAGAGAAGTTGACCTCTGAAAGAAACAACCTCCATTTGATAGTTCATATAATCTTAATTCACAACATTGTCTCTTCCTGTCTCGTGTCGATGATGTGGAACAGTCAGCCCACCTGTCGATGAAGATCACATCCTTCGACTTCAGCTCATTAATCCAGGAAGGACCTAGAGAACTCCCTTCCGGACCTTAGGAGCCTGCATGCCCAATGGCAGGTCTGCTTCTTGTTCGACGCAGTTTCGGATCATGGCCTTTCTGGATCGGATGACCGTATGGGTGTTCGACATCGCTCATTATCACACGCCCGATATGTGTACCTATGTACCTTGGGCCATTGTCATTAGTGGTGTGTACCTCTCACATCTTTAACAACTTTCATCATTGCTGGTAATCAGATGTGTTTTCATGCATGTTCGACTTCACCTTACATGGTCAGATCTTGAACTTGTACTTATGTCGGTCGAGATGGAGCGCAAGACCCTCGGATTGTGTCTTTGTAACTAGGCGTGATTTTTGATTACATGACTCATTCATAGATGGTCGACCATACCTGAAGTCATTCAGTGATCCTAGACCAGATGGCGCGTCCCATACTGCGGATTCTTCATTATCATACCTCTTATGGAGGCTGCGACCATGCCATGTACATCAGTATATTGAAACTATCAATTGTATCTCTCAATGCAGATTCTCGGCGGCAGCTATATATGTTCTTGTAAAGCATTTCACCCCTCTCTCTCTCTCGGGCCTCATGCTTTAGGGGCATCTGTTACACAGTAATTTGTCATCGTTGGTCACCGTCCCTGTTACCCTTGTTTTCGTACATTTGAGGATGCATTTCGAGACCTGTGACCAGTGACATAACCTAAAAACACTTGCATTATGTTCCCCTGAGTATGTACTTCATGTTCCCTGAAGACACCTTTTGCAAATTATCCCTAAAAAGTGCCCTTTTTCGATTGGCGTAGGTACATAGTGTCTTACCCGCGCCAATGACTCAGATCCTCAAAAGGGGGTGCGCCCATTGGCGCTCTGTCATAGAGCAACACCCGCGCCACCTAAATTTGGTTATGATTTTTGGCCAGCGCGCACCCATATGTTTTTTCCTCTCTTTTCATGAAGTTCTTTGAGGGAAAAATCCTCAGGATAGAGGTCGAGAGTCATCATGACAACTAATGACAACTAGTCTCAGTGGCTTTTCAGGGATAATGCTAATCCACAATGGGCGTCCTGGTACATTGTATCTTCCTCCCTTCTCCATCTATAAATGACTGTCCTCATGCATTAAACAGGAGTTTTGCTAGAATCTTTGTGAGTGCTGAAGTAATGCTAGAGTGATAGTAAGAATTGTGAAGCATAGGGAGGTTATGCTGCTGGAATTCTGAGAGAGGGAATGTCTTTTGCAAGGCGTATTTAGCTGCTCGCCCAGTCAGAGAACAGGTTCAACATCAGAACCTTGGTTGTATCTTTCTCTGTTTTTACTCATTAATAGACGACTATCATTATGGTTCCACTCATGTGTCTTTATAGTGATGTTTGAGTTATATCTTTTCTGACTGATATATAGTTGCATCTATTGGATTTTATGCTTGTATTTGTGTCGTTCTTTGCATGTGCAGGTGTCCGTTCACGAGGATCGCGGGGATTGTGACCAACCGGAGCAAAGGAACGGGAGCAACGATCCTTCTACAAGTATTAGCGTTGGAATCCAGGTAGGCCATCATCATCGATCTCTGAGTTGCAATTAGGAACCTGCGTGCTAGCATTGTGTGATTGTTGCTAGACCCGTGTTGGGCTAGTGGGATCGCCTCTGTCCACAGAGGGGATTTACCAGTTCAACAGTAGGTTCTTGTGGTAGGTCATGTTATGCTAGGCTAGCTTAGGATAGGCTAAGATAGGTTAGGTTAGGCCAGGCTAGGCTCAGCTTGGTTCGACTCAGCTCAGCTCAGCTCAAGTAGAATAGGTTAAGTTAGGTTATGCTAGAGTATGCTAGAGTAGGCCAAGCTAGAGTATGCTAGGGGAGAGTAAGTTAGGATAGTCTAGGCTAGAGTAGGCCAAAATAAGCTAGGTGATGGTAGGTTAGGATAAAGAAGGGTAGGTCACGATAGGTTAGAGTAGGCTATGATAGACTAGGCTATAGTTGTTTAGGCTAGGCTAGAGTAGGATAGGTCATGATAGGTTAGAGTAGGCTAGGATATGCTAGGCTAGAGTTGTTTAGGCTAGGATAGAGTAGGTCAGGATAATATACACTAGAGTAAGTTAAGCTATAGTAGGCTAGGGTAGAGTAGGTTATGCTAGGTTAGGCTAGAGTAGGCTAAGCTAAGGTATGTTAGGCTAGAGTAGGCTAGGATAGGCTATTCTAAGCTAGGCTAGGTTGGCCTAGAGTAGGCTAGGTGAAGGTAGGTTGGAGTATGCTAAAGTAGGTGATGATTGAATAGGTTAAGCTAGGCTATAGTAGGCTTGGTTAGAGTAGGCTAGGCTACAATGAGCTAAAGTAGGCGAGGTTAGGCTAGGCTAAGCTAAAGTATGCTAGGTTAGGCTAGGCTATGCCGGATTACACTAGGCTAAAGTAGGCTAGGTTAGGCTAGGTTAAGCTAGACTACAACAGGCTAGGTTATGTTAGGCTAGGCTAGAGTAGGGTAGGATAGGCAAGGTTAGCCTCCACTAGATTAGGGTAGGCTTAAGTAGACTAGGTTAGGCTAGGCTAGGCTAGCGAGGATATGGTAGGCTAGGGGAGAGTAGGTTATGTTAGAGTAAGCTAGCTTAGGTACGGTAGGTTGGGTTGGGTTGGGCTTATGACATATTACACTGGGTTAGAGTAGGTTAGAGTAAGCTAGGCTAGAGTAGGTTAAGCTATGCTAGAGTAGGCTAAGCTAGACTAGACCAAGATAGGCTATGTTAAGCTAGGTTGGAGTAGGCTAGGCTAGGTTAGGTTAGGCAATATTAGGCTAGAGTAAGTTAGCCTAGTGTAGGCTAGAGTAGGTTAAGCTAGCGTAGAGTAGGATAACATAGGTTAGGCTAGAGTAGGTAAAGCTAGGCTAAGATTGACTAGGTTAGGCTGCAGTCAGCTGCGCCACAGTAGGAAAGGCTAGGCTAGAGTAGGTTACTATGGTAGGTTAGGTTATGCTATGCTAGGCTAGCCTAGGCTAGGATAAGATAGGCTAGCCTAGGCTAGGATAGGATAGGTTAGGATAGGATAGGCTAGGCTTAGCTCAAGTAGAGTAGGTTATGATAGGTTATGCTAGGGTAGGATGGAGTAGGCTAGGCTAGAGTATGCTAGGGGAGAGTATGCTAGGCTAGTCTATGTCGGGTCCCTATAATACTAGTGATTACCCCATTACTATTGTAGTTGTACCCCTTATTAATATTGTTGTGACCCTATTGTCCCCATATTGTGATTATTGTGCCCCATAGAATCCCTCTATTGTTATTTTTGTGGCTTTATAGTATTATTGTTGGTCGGCTGGGTTATATTGTGACTCCTTTGACTCCTATATATAGAAAGTAGGTTTTGTCATTTGAATCATCCAAGAATTATTCATTTATGTAATGTAAAGGTGGTTTCCCCCTCAAAGAGGCTAAATTCTAAGGAATTGATCTATCTTTTCTATCTTTTGCTTGAGCTAGTTTCATAACATTTGGTACCGGAGCTTTGGATTCTAGGGTTTCGCTGCTCCAAACAGGTCATCGTGGCATTTTCGCTATAACTTTTTTGTGACATTTCAGAAGCTGAAAAAACCCATTTTAGAATACATCACACTAAATCTTAAGTCCGAATTTAAGATATTTTTGCACTATATTTGCGGAGATATGATCTGAGGAAGTTTGTCTTTTTGCAGACTCCTGAATTACATTCCGAACAGGTGACCTAGGGAAACTCGTCATAACTTTTTCTCTGGGAATTAGATTGAAATTTCGTAAGAAGGTACAGAAAGAGGACAGAATGTAGTTTCTTGTATATATTTGACGGAGCCAAAGGTCGAAACAGTGACTCATGGCATGTCGTACAAGTTCGCTCTACTGAACTAGTCTATAATTAGGTCATTGTGGGAGATTTCGCATAACTATTCCTTGGAGAATCCAATTTGGATTAGACTAGTGGCGTTGGAAAGAGGACACAGAGGGCTACCATAGGTTGCAATTTCAGAATTGGATGATCTGAAAGTACAGAGATACATCAGAGACAATATCAAGCTCCTACAAAGTGAAAAAAGGTGTGTAGATTCTTTTAAATTTTTTCTTAAGATTGGTTTGAAAATTTATTTTGAAGGAATCCAAAGGGCTAGTAGAGCATTGTTATCGGTAAATGATGCCCTGAGGAAAGAAAGTGAAAACACATAGTAAGGATCCTGAAATCTCTAGCATGACTCATGAAGAAGAGGATGAAATTCTATATGATATATCAAAATTACAAGAACAAGTGCAACAAGTGTCACTTGCACAAAAAGCAGCAGAATCTAAGATGGATGGTTTAAGGAAAGATGTAGAAGCTAAGATGGATGGTTTAAAGAGAGGTGTAGAAGCTACGATGGATTGTTTAAAGAAAGGTGTAGAAGCTAAGATGGATGGCATGGAAGCTAAGGTGAATGGCATGGATGCTAAAATGATGGCATGGATGATAAGATGGAAGAATTGAAGATAAATGTGAATAAGTTGCTACAAGAAATGGTCACTAATGGTGAAAGGGTACCAAAGGAAACTCATGATGAGAACAAAAGAAATGTTAATCATGATTCCATAGACTCTAATGTTGGATCGAAGACCCACCATATTGCAAAAATCCATATGA
This sequence comes from Pinus taeda, assembly GCA_000404065.3. NCBI lineage: Eukaryota > Viridiplantae > Streptophyta > Pinopsida > Pinales > Pinaceae > Pinus > Pinus taeda. The sequence goes on from APFE031716783.1 coordinate 83,982, forward strand.
GGAAGTTTGATGGCAAGGATCCCGCAACATGGATATTATAGATGGAGCAATTTTCCGATCTCAATAATGTGCAAAACACACAAAAGGTACATATTGCAACTTTATATTTGGAACCAGATCAGTTTGTATGATGTCAATGGCTTTTCTCTCGTAAACAAATTTCACTTGGGCAATTTTTATGGAAGAATTGAAAGCACATTATGAGGATAAAAAAAGCAACACTTTTTGTAGCCAATTGATAAGTCTGAAACAAAAGGGTTCAATAATGGAGCACATTGAGGAGTTCCAGAAATTGAACATAAGGGAAAAAAATATTCCAGAGGAACATAAGATTAATGTGTTTATAGGGACTTTAAAGGATAATATCCAACATGATGTTCAACTTTGGGAACCTGATTCATCAGAGAAGGCATTCAGGTTAGCAAGAAAAATGGAAAGCAAAATTATGGAACCCAGGATGCATACCAGTCACAACTATAAAGATGGAAGTGTTGTTACCCCCAGCCTTCCACAACCTATAAGGTTGACACCACAGCAATTGGAGGAAAAAAGAGCAAAAGGGCTTTATTACAGTTGTGATAGCAAATACGCTAAAGGTCATAAGTGTGCTGAGAAGAAATTATTCTACATAGACTGTGAAGAGGAAGAAGAAAAGGAGAAAGAAAGGTCAAAAGAAGAGGATATACTCCAGGAACAAAGCCTAGAAGAAGAACAAATGAATCCGACCATATCTTGTAATGCATTGGCGGGAATTACCACTCCTCAAACCATCAAGATAGAAGGACAAATCAAGAAGAAAAAGGTAATAGTGTTGATTGAATTGATTCAGGAAGTACCCACAGTTTTATTCATTGTAAGGTAGCAAAAGAATTGAATTTCTTCCTATATCCCGCACTAGAGTGTCAAGTGATGGTTGCAAATGGAGGAACAATAAATTGCTCTGGAAAGTGCCATAATATCAAGCTATCCATGGGAGAATATGTATTGACTAGCGCAATGCTTTCCATTCCAATGGGAGGTGATGATGTTGTACTAGGAGTCCAATGGCTACAATCCTTGGGTACAATAGCTTTTAATTTTCAAGAACTTTTCATCAAATTTTCTACAGAAGGAAAGGAAGTTGAATTAAGGGGTAATGCAGGGAAACTAGGAAAGATAATCAGCTCTAATGGTATGACAAAGCTTCTAAAAAAGGAACAAAGAGGTGTAATTGCACAATTATGTTCGCTATATGTTTCCACATCGGAATCATCTATTTCTCCAGATCTCCAAAAGGTCCTGGACAATCATTCCAAGGTATTTGAGACTCCCAAAGGTCTCCCACCTATGCGTGATCATAAACATGCTATTCATCTAATTCCAGGAAGTGTTCCTCCAAACATCAGGCCGTATATATATCCCTATGCCCAAAATAGTGAAATTAAACGTATGGTTGCAGAAATGCTAGAGGCTGGTATAATTCAGCTGAGTCAAAGTTCTTTCTCTGCTCCAATAGTATTGGTGCACAAGAATGATGGATCATGGCGCATGTGTCCGGATTATAGGGAGCTCAACAAGGTCACTATTAAAGATAAGTTTCCAATTCCTGTCATTGATGAATTACTGGATGAATTACATGGATCAATTTACTTCACCAAGTTGAATCTTCATTCAGGATATCATCAAATCAGAATGAAGATTGAAGACATTCCGAAAACATCATTTGAAACTCATGAGGATCATTATGAATTTTTGGTCATGCCTTTTGGCCTTACCAATGCACCTTCAACATTTCAAGGTTTGATGAATTCAATTTTCAAACCATTCCTTAGAAAATTTGTGTTAGTATTTTCTGATGATATACTAATCTACAACAAGTCTTGGAAGGATCATGTTGAACATGTTGAGAGGGTGCTACAATTATTGGAGGAAAAACAATTATATGCAAAAAGATCCAAATGTTTCTTTGGAGTCCAAGAGGTGGAATATCTGGGTCATATTGTATCTCATGAAGGACTTAATGTAGACCCTAGAAAAATTAAAGCCATTAAGGAATGGAGAATCCCCACATCTGTAAAGCATCTGCGAGAATTTCTTGGGTTGACCGGGTATTATCGCAAGTTTGTTAAGAATTATGGGAGAATAGCAGCACCTCTAACAACATTATTGAAGAAAAATGCATTTTCATGGACTTCGGAAGCAACAAAGGCCTTCGAACATCTTAAAGAGGCAATGTACCAAGCACCGGTATTAGCTACACCGAACATCACAAAAAACTTTACTGTGGAATGTGATGCTTCAGGAAATGGAATTGGTGTTGTTCTAATGCAAGATGAAAGACAAATTGCTTTTGAAAGTCATCCAATCAAGGGAAAGTTTTTACACAAAGCTATTTATGAGAAGGAAATGTTTGCAATACTCCATGCACTTAAGAAATGGCGACCCTACCTAATGGGAAGACTCTTCAAGGTACAAACGCATCATGATAGCCTTAAATACTTTTTAGAACAAAGATTATCCTCTGAACAGCAAAAAAAGTGGGTCACAAAGATGTTGGGTTATGACTTTGAAATCATCTACAAAAAAGGGAAGAAAAATGTGGTGGTTGATGCACTCTCAAGAAAGGATGAGGATGTGGAAGCATTGTTGTGCGCCATTTCTGTTATCCAACTAGATTGGATAAATGAAGCAAGGGAGGAATGGAAGAATGAAGAAGAAGTGTGGGAACTTATTCAAAAGTTACAACAAGATTCCAGTACGTCTGATACACTTAGCTGGCAAAATTATTCATTATGGTACAAAGATCACTTATACCTCTATAAGAATTCCTAGCTAAAACAAAAGGTTCTTATGGAATTGCACACCTCTCCCTTAGGAGGGCACTCAAGATTTTTTAAAACTTACCACAGGGTTAAGAAGGAATTTTTTTGGGATGGCCTTAAATGGGATATTCAAAAGTTTGTGGCAGAATGTTTGGTTATCCAACAAAATAAAGTTGAAACAATTAAGACACCGGGTCTATTACAACCTTTATCCATTCCAAGCCAACATTGGGAGGAGGTTTCAATGGATTTTATCACAGGTTTACCAAAGTCTAAGGGAAAGAGTGTCATCATGGTGGTAGTTGACAAACTTACCAAGTATGCACACTTTTGTGCATTATCACATCCATTTAAAGCCAGTACAGTTTCTACGGCATTTATGGAAACAATTCAAAAGCTAGATGGAAATCCAAAGATTATTGTAAGTGACAGAGATCCCATTTTCATTGGAATTTTTTTGACAGAATTATTTTCTTGTTTTGGTACTCAGTTAGCTCATAGCTCATCTTATCATCCTCAATCTGATGGGCAAACTGAGATAGTAAACAAATGTTTGGAAGGATATCTTCGTTGCTTTGTATCTGATAAACAGACACAATAGGTCAAATGGTTGCCTCTGGCTGAACGCTAGTATAACACTTCTTTCCATACAACAACAAAAATGACCCCATTTATGGCACTTTATGGGTATGAACCACCATCCATCACATCATATTTAAGAGAAAATTCTAAGGTTCAGGCAGTGGAACATCACATCGAACATAAAAAGCAAGTCCTCCAACTCTTAAAGGATAACCTCGTGTTGGCACAAAATAGAATGAAACAACAGGAAGATCAACATTGCAGTGAAAGAAGTTTTGATGTAGGTGATTGGGTATTCCTACGGCTACAACCATATAAACAAATGTCCCTCAAGCAAGCTAAGATGGATAATAAATTATCACCAAAGTATTATGGTCCGTACAAGGTGTTGCAAAAGATTGGTACTATGGCATACAAATTGGAGCTTCCTGCAACGTCTCGAGTGTACCCAGTTTTCCATGTTTCATGTTTAAAGAAGGTTATAGGCGACAAGCTCCTAGTTCAAACAATATTGCCAGAACTTGACGAGGAAGGAAAAATTATATTGGAATCAGAAGCAGTCACAGAAACAAGAACTCGACAACTACGAAATCGATCAATTTCAGACTATCTCATCAAGTGAAAGAACTTATCCGCTAAAGATTCCACATGGGAGGATGAAAATTTTATATAGAAGCATCCAGAACTACTCAAGCGTTGAGGACAACACTTTTTTGAAGGAGAGGGGCATGTTAGGTCCCTATAATACTAGTGATTACCCCATTACAATTGTAGTTGTATCCCTTATTAATATTGTTGAGCCTCTATTGTCCCCATATTTTTATTACTGTGTCGATACAATCCCTCTATTGTTATTTTGTGGCTTTATATTATCATTGTTAGGTCAGCTGAGTTATATTATGACTCCATAGAAAGGAGAGAATTGTTCATTTGTGTAATGTAAAGGAGGTTGCCCCCTCGAAGAGGCTGAATTCTAAGGCGTTGATCTCTCTTTTCTATCTTTTTGTGAGCTGGTTTCATAGCTGCAATAGCTGCATTTCCAATTCACATTGCCTCCACCCTTCACCTTGCTGGGTGGCCCTGGTTCTCTTGTGACATAATGCCACAAGGGATATTTGTCAATGTTACATTGGGGAGGAAGTCTTCCCTCAACATTACTTGCAATAGAGGGAATACTTGCAATAGACTCTGATGAAATTGGGAGAGGAGGGGCATCTTTGGACATTCTTCCCTTTCCTTTTCCCCTTCCCTGTTGACGTTGATTGAGCCATGAATGCTATAAAAAAAATCCAAAAATGTACATATTTGTAAAAGAAATGCATATGCAAACTACTGTGATAAAAATGCAAAAACAATAGAGAAAAATGCACTTACCTATTGCTTGAATCTCCTTGAAAATGTTGCCACACCCTTTGCTCTTTGCTCCCAAACACCCACAACAATCCCATAGCAAAGCTGTTAGGTCCCTATAATACTAGTGATTACCCCATTACTATTGTAGTTGTATCCTTTATTAATATTGTTGGGCCCCTATTGTCCCCATATTTTATTACTGTGCCCCATAGAATCCCTCTATTGTTATTTTTGTGGCTTTATATTATTATTGTTAGGTCGGCTGGGTTATATTGTGACTCCATAGACTCCTATATATAGAAAGGAGGTTTTTTCATTTGAATCATCCAAAAATTGTTCATTTGTGTAATGTAAAAGAGGTTGCCCCCTCGAAGGAGGTAAAGCCAACAAATGACCTTTCACATGGAAATTTGTGCTCTTGAATGTATTGTGGCAATAACTGCATTTCCAACTCACATTACCTCCACCCTTCACTTTGCTGGGTGGCCTCTGCTCTCTTGTGACATATTTCCACAAGGGATATTTGTCAATGTTACATTGGGGAGGAAGTCTTCCTTCAACATTATTTGCAATAGAGGGAATACTTACAGCAGATTCTGATGAAATTGGGAGAGGAGAGGCATCTCCAATGTGGACATTCTTCCCTTTCCTTTGCCCCTTCCCTGTTGACGTTGATTGAGCCATGAATGCTATAAAAAAATCCAAAAATGCACATATTTGTAAAAGAAATGCATATGTAAACTGTTGTAATAAAAATGCAAAAACAATAGAGAAAAAATGCACTTACCTATTGCTTGAATCTCCTTGAAAATGTTGCCACACCCTTTGCTCCTTGCTCCCAAACACCCACAACAAACCCATAGCAAAGTAAACAAGCGAATGTGAAAAAATAAGGGAGAAAAGTCACGTTATAACGCTGCGTGGGTCACTGTTTTTCGGATTCGTGTCTGAAAATTGGAACACATCGTGTCCCGATCGGGACACAATCCAGATTCGATTGTGTCCTGATTTTCGGACACGAATCAGCCCAAATCATGTCTAATTCGCCGGATTCATGACACGTTGGGCCTAGGAGACGAATCCGGTTTCTAGGTTATAATTTAAAGTTGCATGCATTTTTTTCAAAAAATACCATAGAAAAAGAAAGACGTGAAATCAAGATCTGTACTTTAACACAGTAACTTTCAAGCAAGTGAGCTATGACAAATGATATAACAAATGTTAGAAAGGAGCCAAGGTTACTCTTTCCCTTGAAGTGGGTGCTTAACTTGAAAATGCTGGTTTTTGCTTGCGAAAAACTTAACACAACTGCTCAACAAACAAATTTTGGAAAAAATTCCAAATTTTTAAAAGAGTGGGGTGAGATTTTAGTTCTTTTACTTGGAACATGTAACATTGTTTTCTCTATTTTTGATTTGCCAAGATAGCAGAAAACATAGCGCCAATAATATATGTAGAAAATAAAACACTTTCCACTTTGTTTTTGATTTGCCAAACTTGCACAAAGCATAGGGCAAAGAGCATATGCAAATTTGAAGTAAAAACATAAAATCCAAAATGAAATAGTAAAACTCTATGAAAGAGATTTCAAAAACCAAAATGAAATTGTGTATCTTCCAATATGATGTAAATGGCCATATCTTGGAATTACTGCATGTTCTGGAACAGTTATCTCAACCTAGAAATGCTAAAAAACAGCTGAATTTACAAGTCCTTTGCTTTGGTGCATGAAATAATAGAGGTTCAGGATCTTGGTGAATGGTGGGAGAAAGCCTTCATAAGCTTTTTGATACCATGTTCGATAAATAGGGTATATCCACATAGGTTAAATGCATTAAGGAAATCACTCTCACAAATATATCAAAGATTATGACATCACTGTATAATGTGGGTAAAACCTTCTTAGAGAGGAATGGTCCACTTTAGGCAATATATTGATGCAAAAGGAAAGTATTTTACATATGATTTTCCAACAGTTAATCGTCAGCAAATGACCCTCCATGCTTTTTAAATAGAGATCATTAGTATTTTGGAGGAGATGAAACATATGATTACTTTATGTTTATAACTTAATCATGACCATCATATTATATGATTACAAATGCATACTAATGAAGCACACTTTATCTAAAGAGTCAAGACACATTAGAACAAGTTGATTTTAACTCCCAGGTGTTTGAATGCCTTAACCATTTTTTTTTTATTTTTTTTATGTTTTTCATGAAGTTCTTGGAAGCAGCGTTTAGACAAACAATGTTTATTCAAGCATTGCTTGTTTTATGAACAATAATGCAATTCATACCATAGAGATTATATACCACTGTTGATTAGTCATACTAAAAGTACTTTCATTCTGCAGTCAGTTCCATTGGCTTCAGCTTTGGTGCTTGCTAGTATTGTGTTAGCAACTATGTCTCTGCGGCAAGGTGAGATAGTAAAAACTATCACTTAAATAACTGACACAAAAAGAGCACACATTATCCTATGTTTCTCTCAAGAAAAAGTGTATTAGAACATCAGGTATTTGTGTTATTAACTGGATGTTTTTCTTGGTAGTACAGGAAGACAAGATGCACGGCGATTCATATTTGCTGCTTTCTGGGCTAGCCTGGCTTTGGGTATCGTGACTTTTGTACGGATCAATGGTCGTGTGTTTTGTAATCGGCCTCGCCTGCAGAAGCTGCCCTGACACTAAACATCTGGAGCAAGAATTTGATGTAATGCACAGTGTTCTTTTGTTTTAGTCACTTTCTGTAATCAGTTCATCACCATTTTGGACAATCAAATTGCGATATATTTTGCTAGAGTAATCTGTTGAGATTTCCTATACAGCATTTGTTGTAGAAATTAGAAGTAGCATTCGATGGAGCAAAGCAGTTTCATGATGACTATAATTCTTTAATAATAACTTCTGAGTATATCTTGTGTTTGCAAAGACTACGTTTTTCCTTTCACTATTTATTTTTCCTGCCTTTTCTTGGCAGAATGTTTTATCTGATGTACATAATTTTTTCTCTATGTTTAGGCATCTCTATTTTTTAGGGAGACAATGGATTGGATTGATTCAATGAAAGGACGTTAAAGCAGATTCATGAGCCTGTAATTAATTTCCTGAAATTTTACAAATTAACTAACATAATTAATGAGGGTACTTACCTGCGCACTTGCGGTTGATGATGCCTCGAGCTACCCTGTTTCAGTTATCAAAAGACCGAATCCACCCAGCCAAACTGAGCAGAACCTCGCTACTCAGTCCAATAAGCTTCTTTGTTGAAGCACACTGTTCCCCGTGCCCAGAAACCTTAGAACAATCCGCGCTCTTCCTGTTGGTAACTTCAGTTTATGGATGTCCTTCCTCCTTCAGTTTCCCTTTCCTCCGTTCTTTTCCTTCCTCCCGGCCCCCTCCAAAATTCTTCTCGGTGGTTTATATCTTGTTTCTTGGTGGTGGCCGCTCTTCCACCAGCAGCCACCGCTTAGCCTCCTGGTGACACCCTCATATGTCACGTATCATATCATATATTTCTTTTATGGTCACGTATATATATATTATATTATATATATATCTTTATGATTTAATAAAATTTCTTTATTTACTGGAGTACTTCTTAATTTAAGATATAATATTCTATAGTAGCGTTTTTATTAATTTAATATATATATTTAATCATTTTATTATTTTATTAATATTTTTTTTTATTAATCAAATTATAATTATATAGCCTACTTTTGGATTTGCTTATTTTACATCTTTTATAGTATGTTTAGTTATACATTTTAAATTTTAGTATTTACCCATTAATCATGATACATTAAGCAATATGGGTGTTGATGGGTGAGTAGAACTTCTATTCGAAAAAGTGTCATGATATTTAATACTTATAGTTAATTTAGTATATAAATACTAGTGCGGTGTATGCGACACATACACCGCACTATGCATGCATCGTATGCCTGCTATTATTCTTGCGTTCTCTATATTTATAGATAGGTTGTTACATTCAAGAACTTAATATTAATTGACCATTTTCTCTACAGGAGTCTGAATTTGCAATATAACTTAAGTTTCATATTTTTCACACTTTTTTATTTTGATACTGCCAGGGATATGTCATGACACAGCATGACCCACGTTTGGTATATTTATGTCTTATGCACAGTGCTCCAAATAAATAGCTATGAATGCTGACCACTTACTTTCAGTTAGGATCCCATCATAAGTTCTACACTTCGATTAAAATGACTCGTGATTTCATACTTCGATTAAATATTGATCTCATTCAAACCAAGACTCAAATTGCATCATAACTATGATAGAATTTGACATAGAATGTAATGCCTATTGTCATCTTTGATTCTAATTAACAATGTCGTCATCTACTATTTAGTCACTGTAAAAGCCAACGAGTATTTAGTGAGACGAATGCATATACTAGAATCTAGTCACAGTTGTATTTAAAAAATTTCTTTTTAACAACATGGAAAGTTGAATTTGCACAAGTATCATGGCCGTATCTAGTCATAGAATGTATTCAATTCTTGGAAAAGGGAGTCAAAGTCTATGAAAGCTAATGATGTAGGAGACCTTAGACTATTGACTATGGCATTGGCGCAGTTAGGCAAAAGAAAGCTGAAGCAAGGTCAGCACAAGAATAAAGGTGAGCACAGGTGAGAATAATGCACAGCAACAAAACAATGTGCACAAGCAGAAGGTGCAGCATGAAAACTGAGGCATAAGAGGTGTATGTGCCAGACAATGGTTTAGGTGCAGAAGGTGGATCAACACATAGAGAAGCAGAGCGCATCTTAGAATGTTAGTGCGGGGCAGAAGGATGTCTCAGTGTATGGTGCATGAATACGTACAGGGAAAATGAAGCAACTGGTTGGTAAGTTGAAGCATGTTTTCAAAACTGCTACAACTGAACTACACGTTAGTTTACTTGTTTCTCAGGGACTAATTCCCCCATAGTTATGGCGCAACAGTGATGACCATATCCAATGCAACAGTGAACAATTCTGAACAACCTTGATCCTTGTGCAGAGATGAAAAGGGTTCGTTGTTCTAAGTAAGTTAATTTGGTGCACAGCAGTAGCAGTGATGTAAATAGAGGTGTTGCAAAAATCGTGAAATTATTGCGGACTTCATGATATATCACAATGTACCCTAGTGAGTGATAATATCCCTGGAAAAGATCATACTTTTTCCAATTTTGAATATATCATGATATATTGGCAATATTTCGTCCGAAAATGGGAAATATCGACAAAGTCAAGAAAATTTTGATATTTTTGTTCAGTTTGAAGAGGGAAATCAAGGGATTGAGGGCACAGTTTCCTAGGAGAGAGATGCTTGCTTTAATGCATTCACACTATATTGGGTGATCTATTTTTGCATGCTGGGCCCCTTTTCCTAGATAGGACTAGGGAAGGGTTTGACATAGTGAAGTTAGGTGCACTATTAGGGTTGCATGTACATCTACATGCATTGTATCCCTACATCTCTCCTAATTTATAAAGGAGGGACAGGGCATACCACTGGAATGGTTGGTTATATTTTTTGTGAGCAATGCAAAATTTATGATTCTGAGTGGTTACCACAATGTTAGCTTTTGCTGTAATAATTTTCTACTACTGATGTGTTTGTAGATTTAGCATTCCATCCAATAATTTTAGTAGGTTAATTACTTAGATTTGTGGTGTGATACTTGCTATGTGAAAATTTATGCTTATGTGTTTGGTTGCTGCAATATTAGTTTGCAGTAGTAATCTTCAGCTATTGATATGTTTGTAACTTTGTAGATATAGCATTTCTTCGAAAGATTTTAATAGGTTAATTTCTTTTCTAGTACCTAGGGTTTATAGGATTGTAGGTTTTCTTACCAGAGGAAAAACTTGATGTGGTGTTGATGTTGGGCATCCGAAATCTTCCAAGATCTGTGTCTGGAGTGTGCTGCTGCATGTAAGAAGGCATGGTCAGAGGATTTCGGCAACTGAGATTCCTGGAAGTCTCCAAGGATTTGAGATATTAGTGCTTGTGAGGGGATGTGAGTGAGATGCCTAGGATACTCTAGTGATTGGAGTATTCATGTTTGAGAGCGGCTGATCTGATTTGTTTGTTTGAGGTGTGTTTAGAAGTTGCAGGAATGACTAGTCTCAATCTTAGACTGTGACCGATCAAAGGGATCTTTCTATTTTACATCTTGAAAGTGCAAATTGTAGATGATGTTGGAAGAAGTTGACATTTGGTGTTTTGGGGAAGCTAAGGTTACAATGTCGACTAATCCCATAGAGTTGGCTAAATACAACAAGATGGCTCCCAAGGGGAAGAGATTCATCAGATTCTGTGAAGAATCATTTGACCTTTAAACCATGGAGAAGAAGTTCGCTAGTTATATTTATGAATCGTGATCACTCTATATCAGAGTGTAAACATTTCCTTCAAGATTGTAATGTACCGAACAAGACAAATTTAAACAGGTACAGAACACAAATATTTTGTTTAATATCCTTGTTAAATATTTAGGATTTTGCTTCAGAAAAGTCTGCCGTAATTATCTTCAAGCAAATTACACAAATTCACCATGAAATTGTCGGCAAAACTAAGAAACATAAAGCTGCAACTTAAAATGGACAGGAAACACAGGCAGGAAACCTCGACCTTATTATATTACTATAAAATATGAAATTACATGCTAATACAAAATGGCCAGAAAATGGCTGAGATGAAGCCCTCCAAACTGCTGCACATTGAATCTGGCGTCTCCACTGGAACTAGAACTGATAGCACAGCTGTGAATTCTGGATGAAATCACCCAACGGTTTTCCTCCTGGGGCTACTGAATCTGAGAACTTGGTTCTCCAAACCTCACCACAAATAAAATACACAAATCCAAGATGTTCGCAAATCATCTCCCCCCCTCCTTTTAAAGGCTTGATAGATCTCCTATCTACTAGAAGTATTTTATTTTATTATTTTATTATTATTATTCTAGAAGCTCCCCCTTGACTTCATCTAAGTGACTTTTTAAATTTAATTTTATTTACTTAAGTCACTTTTGGCCTTTTTCCTTCAATTGATTATTTTCCCCTTTTTTATTTAACAAAGTGACTAGTTAAAGTCACTTTTAATATGAGAAATTGGTAAATCACCTACCATACTTTCTCCGACTATTGGGAGTCACTTCTCATCATCCCATCCCGTGGATCTTCTCGTTCCAATTCCAACGAGCTATTACACTAATTAATTACACTAAGGTGTAATTAATTAAGTTAAGCTCAACAATAACCCCGTTTTATAGGAATTATCAAAATGCAACAGAACCAAAAGCAAGTTGTGCAAAATCGACCCTAATGATGGAATACACCTAGAGAATGCTGTTAGATACCATAAAACCCCTCAAAACCCTTCCGGGACACTTGATGATGTCATCATGCTCCTGTGGCCTGGCCAACACATACCTTGAAAATCCATTTTGGTTCTACTATAGAGGAAACTGAAATTGGGGCCAATACAAGTACTCTCACCCCAAGATTGCTTTCCCTCAAGCAATCTTTATCTGTCCACAACTAAGAAATTAGATTCATTGAAAACCCTTGATGTGTCTCGAATCTGACGAATCAGACACGATTCAGTGGGACACATGTCCTCCGAGCGTGTCTAAGCATGTCCCACGTGTGTTCGAGGAACGTGTCTTGATTTTGGGACACGTGTCCCTTGGAATTGCGTGTCGTGTGGTCCGTAAAGCCCGGTTTTGGGTCATCTTTCCCTCACTTGTCTCTCTTGCTATGGGTGTGTGGGAGCGACTAGCAAAGGGTTTGGGAGAATTTTGGAGGCGATTCAAGCAACAGGTAAGTGCATTTTGCTTTCATTTTTTTGCATTTTTATTATAGTAGTTTGCATGTGTATTTTTTTACAAGTTTGTGCGTTTTTTTTTTTTTTTTTTTTTTTTTATTTTTTTTTTTTTAATTATTTCTTTAATTTTTCTTTACAGCATCCATGGCTCAATCAAGGGAAGCAGGGAAGGGGCAAAGGAAGAAGAATAATGTCCCCATTGGAGATGTCCCTCCTATTCTAATTTCATCAGGTTTTGCAAGTGTTCCCTTTATTGGAAGTGGGGCTGCAACAACAACTTCAAATGTTGGGGGAAGAATTAATTTAGAAAGACAATAGGCTTAAGAAAACAAATATCCGTTGTGGGAGTATGTCACAAGAGAGCAAGGGCCAGGCAACAAGTTGAAGGGAGGAGGCACTGTTGCTTGGAAATGCAACTATTGCAACAACCATTTCATGAGTGCTTATTACCGTATGAAAGCTCATTTGTTGGCTTTATCAAGTTGTGGAATTGGAGCATGTATGGAGGTGTCTTTGGTTAAGAGGAAAGAAATGGAAAGAGGGGCCAATGTTGGTGTGACAAAGGTGGCTGCAACATCTAAAAAAAACAAGAATGATGATCCCTTTCCATTCTTGTTGAAAAGAAGCAACAAATTTCCATTTGAGAGTTTTGGTGGGAGATAAGAAGTAGAAAGAAATGCAGTGACACATGGTCCAATGGACAAGATTTTTTAGAAAGAGAAACTGAAAGAGCTTGATCTCACCATTGCATTCTTTTTCTATGAGGACTTCATATCCTTTAATGTTGCATGCTCACCTTTATTTATTGAGATGTGCCGAGCTCTAACGCAAGGGGATCCATCAGGGTATGTGCCTCCTAGGTTAGAGAAGCTTAGAACGACGTTGTTGAGAAGAGGTGGACAAAATGCTTGAGCCTATTAAATCAACGTGGCCAACATCCGGGGTTAGTATTGTTTTTGATGGATGGACAGATCCAGCACGCCACCCACTCATCAGCTTCATAGTGTCTTCCTTGAATGGTCTAGTTTTCTTGAAATTAGTGGATGAACTTGGACAATACAAGGATGCACAATATATGGGTGAGGTGTTCATTAAAGTTATTGAAGACGTAGGTGTTGATTCTTGTGTGCAAATCATTACATATAATGCACTTGTTTGGAAGGCTGCTGGCATGATTGTGGAAGCTAAATATCCACAAGTATTTTGGACACCTTGCATTGTCCATTCCTCAAATTTAGCATTTAAATCTATTGCTTATGATGTGCTTTGGATTGGAAGTATTATTGAGGATGCACGACATATCTGCAACTTTGTACAAAATCATACAAATGCCCTCACAATCTACAAGGATTACTGTTGATTTGGGGTAGCATCAGATGTGCTCTAGCCACAAAAATTGGTGGAGAGGCTAAAGCACATGAGATCTCCAATACCCAGAAATGGTTTGGGCAAAATCTTACCAGTTTGGGAGATATTAAAATAATTAATATTTTAAATGTAGTCCCTATAAAATATTAATGTGAATTAATATAAAATTGAGTTAGAGTGGTCCAAAAGTCATGGATCAAGCTAGATCTAATCTTAGCCGTTGATTAAGGACTTAATTTCGACCATTGAATTGTCAACGAGAAAAGTAGAAGATGAGGCTTGAGGGTCATTTGGAGAACACACCGAGTTGATCAAGAATTCGATTTTTTGGGGCAGGGCTCGTTGAGGAAATCAAAGGAGTGATCAGAGTTGCAGCTGAGGGGCAGTGAATACAAAAGCAGAGAGGCAGAGATAGTACCAGGAGGATCAACGAAGAAGCCGGGAGATAAGGACGTAGTGCCATCCAGAGGCTCACGCAGAGCCAACTAGGAGCAACGTAGTGCCTCAGAGAGCCAGTGTGGGTGACGCAGGGCAAGCCAGGGTGACGCTGGGCCAGAAAGGGCTGACGCAATCCCTAGAGGTTGACGCTGGGGTTTTCGTGGGGCAGATTGGAGATGGGAGCTGTCAGAGTGTTTATCCGGGGTTTCAGCCGGAATATCTGCTTTCGAGTAGTAAGGTACTACTGCCGAGATTATTCTTTGTTGGGTGAGCCGGTTTTGGCACCCAGATTGTATTAAAAAATTGCATAATAATAAAACCCTCAGATAGCTGCACTGGTTTTCCCGCATTGGGTTTTTCCGGGGACATTGGTCCAAAAACAATGGTGTCACTTGTGTGCTTGTTTTGTTTCCTTCAATTGATGATCTGTAATGTGTTGAGCATGTACTTGTATTTATTTCCATTATTTACATGATAAATAACTTGTTAATTAACAAAACAAGTAGGTAGGAATAAATCAGTAAAGTACATGAAGGGTTTCTAATAGTTAGACTTAGAAACTTCAACAATTACATCAATCTATCATTGTTGATACATGGTTTGCCTCTTCATTCATAATGTTGAAAATGTTGAGGGAGGTCAAGACCACTCTTGTAACCATGGTTATTTCAAAGTTTTGGTCTTTTTAAGGGAAGACAGATCAAGCAACCTCAAAAAGAGTGAAGTGTTGTAAAATGTAACTAGGTTCGGTCTCCATAATGACATGTAATTATGATATTTGTAAATGATCAAATAAAAAGAATAAAATTATTTTTGTAATGCCTTGCTTCATGGGTTTCATGAGCAAGAGTTTTTATTTCTAGATGGCTCCCATTGAGAGCTTTAGGATTTGGTACAGTGTCAGTGTCATGTATGAAGATATGTCAAAAGCAGTGTTGATAGTATTGTTGATATATCGACGATATTTGAATATATCGGCGATATTTGAAAATATTGCAATATTTTTGGCAAAACGATATATCGCCGAGTAAATATCGCGATATTTTCCATTTTGAAAATATCGGCTAAATATCGCCATAATTGCCAATATTTTGTCGATATTTTCGCCGATATTGCCGATAAGATGTTTTCAGGATCCTTGTCGATATTTTGCCGATACTCATATTTTCAACACTAGTCAAAAGTATTCTAGTTTATAGGACTGTCAAAATAGTCGTCCAAAAGACAAGCACATTTCTCCTCTTGAAGTCGGCTTGCAAGATGAATTACATAACACAAGTTGGCTCACAAATGAAAGACACATCTCTTCATGTATACAAGTTGGCTTATTTATGGACAAACTACTACAAATACCCATCTCGGATCTTCGCATAAGGACGGTCAAGAACTCATATATCTCATAGATTTTTTAGAGGTTAATTACAGTGCTAAATTCGGATAAGAGTGTAGAAGAAGGTTCAGTGAAGGAGCTCGGTCTAGTGTATAGAAGTATAGAGATAAGCCCAAGATTCCTTTGAGGTTCGGATCACAGAAAGAAGACTAGCTTGGATCACAGATAGGAGACACTAGTTCAGATGGAACTCAAAAAATGATGAAGGGACAACGAAGACTTGTTTAAGTATTGATCACAGTTCAATGGAGTTAGTTTAGTGCTAAAAGGAAACTATGGTTCGGTGATCTGAACATTGTTTCGGTGCTATCTCAAGAAGGAATCGACGCCATCACAAGAAGCAAGGTCTCGGTTATATGACAATAAGAAGGTCTCACAAAAGGAGATCACGATATGAAGATAGTGACAAGATCTCAATGGTGACAATGTCATGATGATAAGAAGGTCAAAGAGGAAGAAGAGTCAAGAAGAAGAAGGTTGACTGTCAAAGAGTGTCTTAGTCTTGGAGTGGCAAATAGGTCAAGGGTCATGATCTTGGTATTTGTTAACTGGAATTTCTAGAAGAAGAATTTGTGTAGGCTTTCCTCTCAAAGAGTGAGAGGTTTTGGCCCTGGCTTATAGCCTACATGATGTGTCTCTTGTGTATTTATGTTCATGCATTGGTTACTGTTTGATGAAGAACACTAATAATCTAACGTGAAGAAGTTCCTAATATAAAGAAGTAAAAAGCATTCAGAAATAGTCACTAATGAAAGAGAAATTAACTAATTCTTATGCCCTAGATTTCTCAACATGAAGGACACAGTGTTATATGATGCTTGGTGGGAGAGGGTAGATCTACTTATTAAGATCATGGTCCCTATCATTGCTTTGCTATGATTTGCAGATACAAACCAACCTATCCTAGGAGAGGTTTATGAGAGATGGGATTCTATGATTGAGTTTGTGAGGACCATTATTTTACAGAGTGAGTGCCCCAAGTATGAGACATCATCAGAGGTCTTCTGCACCACCATACACAATATTCTTATTAGCATATGGGACAAGAATTGTCCACCTTTGCATTATTTGGCTCACTCATTGAACCCAAAATACTACAACCATGAGTGGCTGAATGGTGGACCTTCTCGCAAATTCCCTCCTCACATGGATGGTGAAATTTCATAGGGGAGGAAGGATGCATTGAGGCAGATTTTTCAAGATAGAGCATCACTTGATGAGGTGGATGATGCCTTTGCAGAGTTTTCCACCGACACTGGTTGATTTGCATGATATGATGTGATTAGAGACAGGGGGGGCTAAGTAGTCCCTATTCTTGATGGAAAACTCATGGTGCAACAAGCCCTCCTCTACAACAGTTAGCGATGAGGCTTATCTCATAGGTGACTTCATCCTCTTGTTATGAGAGGAATTGGAGCACATATGGGAATTTGTATGGTGTCAAGAAGAGTAGGCTTGAGCAGTCAAGGGCAGAGACAATGGTGTATGTGCACACCAACCTTCATCTTATTTACAGGCAGAGGGACGAGTGGTTGAAGGGAAAGAAAAATATGTGGGATGTCTTTCCTGATGATATGGGCTTGGACAACAGTGTTGAGTTGGCATTGGCCAACTCAGATCTTAATGAGACTGTGCTAGAGCCTATCACTTTTGATGATGGTGATACTCTTGAGGGGTCATCCTCCACACCAGTAGATGTAGAGATGACATTGGATGTAGAGGAGAGCAGTGGTGACCATGATGATGAAAGTGATGCTGATTTTGATGATGATGATTGATGACTCATGAGATACCTACTGCCTTGAGGCTTGTAGTTGTTTTGTATTTTCTATTTCTATTTGCCATTATTGCTACTACCTATGTAACACATTGATTTTGATGACTTAATGAGAAAACTGCGGTTTCTTGTCTTTCTCCTATTAGATCATTCATGAATCTGTCACAATTGTATTTGTATGCATAATTTTACTTTGTAAAACTTACAAATTTTAAATTTACAATGTAGAATCTAGATCTATGTTTGAATTTGTATCATGAATGAGAATGTGTAAGAAATATCTAATTTTTTATATAATATATATTATATATTATATATATATATATAATATTATATTTATATATATATATATATATATATATATATATAATATATATATATATATATATATATATATATATATAAGTTTTTTAATGTGTCATAATGTGTCTTGTTTTGGGGGGTCAATGTGCCTGTTTCAGACACTCAAATCCTTATGTCTTGCGTGTCCTGTGTCCTTGTGTCAGGTGACTTCGGTCCACAACAAAGGTATCTTCTCATTGATACACAAATCTCATATGAATCACTAGGCGACATGCCTCCATGCCACCAAAGTATAAATAGATCCTTCAATACCTGGTTCCCAAACAAACCTTCGATCAATCCTGTCATCAACAAATCTGCTTGGATCCTAATGCCACCTAAGCCCTGGGACTTTTGGGTTATAATACCACCTTGGCCCTCCATCATTGTCCGTGCCTAAGGGCTCATGTTATGCTATGCCCCCGACTAAGAATATCCTCCTAAGAGTCATCCCATCAATAGAGTACCAACTCATAATCTTTCGGCAATCCATCTCGTGGGAAGGATTGGATGCATGAGACGGACAAATCTATTACGCTAATGTTGCTCGATGCCCAACTCATGTTGCTCTGCCCATTCAACCAACATGATCCTCCTAGAACACTTTTCCCATCTCTTTCCAATGTACAGATGTGGGTTGATAGTGTTGTAATCCCTTTTGATGTACTCCTAAAGAGGGCCACTTTGAAATTCCCAAGTGTACTCTTGCTGACTCACTAGGACTCTCAATTGACTCTCAACACTAGACAACTTGTTCGCTGACTCAACACACTTCATTCTAAGCTCCTCTATGTTATTGTTTTGCTGTAAGATGGTGCCTCAAACTCCTTGGTTATTCTGCTTCAGTGCCATTAGATTTTCCCTAAAATGTTCAATTTTCACTTGGCGGCTATTGTATGGAAGTGTTGCATCCTTGTTGGCAGCCCCTGCATCTATTTGCACCTCGTCAATGGGTGGACTCAAAAATGGATGCTCAACCACCTCCACCACGACTCCAACTTGAGCCTTCAACTGACTCTCCACGGATAGCTCATCACGCATAACATCTTCATATGACTCATTCTCCTCTATGTGCTCTTCCCAATGGATCATCACTGGTAGCTCAATTCCCTAAATGTCTCCTCCTCGGTCTTCTTTCACATATGGAGACAATCTATTGCTCATCACGTTCATCCATTAAACATGGATGCACATTAGGGCTACTGTCAACATCTCCACATGATGGTTCATGAAAACCAATGGACTCATCTATAGTAGATTCATGTCCAACTAGGGACCCTTCAACCTTCTCCACAATCAATTTACTTGAGTTCGTTGCCATTTCTTGCTCTGCTTCAATTTTTGTAGTCTCATCTACTTCTCTGTCCCCTTTACATTTATGATCTAGTGTCCATGCTTCTTGACATGTAAAACAAATCTACTCACTCTCATTTGATTTTTGGTCTTCCTTGGGAGTTCTGGAGGCTGTTTCCGCTTTTTCTCCTCGTCCTTCCCTGGTCTAAGCTGTTCAAAAATTCTCCTTATCAAAATTCTTCTGAAGAGAGGTTCAACACAATGGGCTACAAACTACCTCAATGGCTCATCCATGAGCTAATAAAATTGCAACCTAGAGCTAACTGTCAAAAAGACATCACCGAAGATCTTTTACAGGTCTTCTGGGACACAATCTTCAGACCCTCCGGGGGTGTGCCTTGGATTTCCTAATGAATTTCTAAGATTTACTGAAAGGTGTCATCTTGTAGGCATAGTGCTGCAAGTGTGGTTTTTTTTTTTTTTTTGGTTTTGCCTTA
Organism: Pinus taeda; assembly: GCA_000404065.3. Classification (NCBI taxonomy): domain Eukaryota; kingdom Viridiplantae; phylum Streptophyta; class Pinopsida; order Pinales; family Pinaceae; genus Pinus; species Pinus taeda. Next base: position 103,672 of record APFE031716783.1, read on the forward strand.
GGAAAATACGTACAACGCCAAGAATACAAAAGTTATACTTGAAGCCAACAATATACACATGATATTTCACCCAGAAAATAGTATGACTATGAGATATATCACATTACACAAACTAAGAAATACAATCATTCTACTAGAAGAAAGAAACAACAATGGAACTTGGTAGAAAGTTTGCAAAGGAGCTTAAGTGCGAGGCTCTATCTCTGGTTCAACAATAGTAATATAGTTTATATATAGGTGATTCTCCACTTCGTCACGACCCACTATTACAACCAAATGTGTAGTACAAGACTTTTCTATACAGTTTGGAGTTTGTATTGTTGTTTTCCCATGATTTTGGAGTCTAGGATAGAATCTTAAATCACTGACACTACCAATCTAGGTATCAAAACAAGACTACTTTGCACAGTGGAACAAAATACAATAGTAAATCTACTAGTGCACAAATATACACAACTTTTTACAAATTTAATCAATAACCCAACTTCGTTGTATTAATCAAACTGATAATACAACAATCTAGGGCTCCCGTACCAAGTGTAATGGCCCTCATACATCCATTGATACAAATATATAGAACAACTATGGCTTGGTGTCAGTCCTTTGACAACGAATCTACCTTGAACAAAGAACTTTGGTCGTCTAGTTGATGTAGAGCTCCTCACAACTGCCTTGGTCATACCTTGTACACATCTGCCGGTCCTTCTGCTCCCAATCTGCAGCAACACAACTCTACCTCTATCAATGAACCAACTCCATTAGGTCACTGAACTCAGCTCCACCTGTTCTCTCGTTGACTTTTAGACCTTTAACACATTAACACATCGAGACTCTTATCGAGTTGTTCACAACCCTAAACTACCTATTGCTGCTCGTTAGCTCTTTTGGGACTTTCTTCCCACTAGTGCCTTCTTGTGTTGCCCGATGAAGATACACTTAGGGGCGGAGGGATTCCCACTATCACTGTCGAATGTCCTTCTCCTACAATGAACTTAGGGCATGGAGGACTGCCCAATTTCTGCTGTAGATGTCCTTCTCCACAAGAGAAGTCTAGGGCTACAAACTGCCCTTGGCTGATTAGAGAGTTTCCCACTATCATTGTCGAGTGTCCTTCTCCAACAATGAACTTAGGGCATGGAGGACTGCCCAACTTCTGTTGTAGATGTCCTTCTCCACAAGACAAGTCTAGGGCTACAAACTGCTCCTGGCTGATCAGACCTTTGAGCTCTTCTTCTGCCACTTCTAACAATATATTAGTCCTTCAAGAGACTTGTTTCTTAAGGCTTGAAGCAAGCCTCCACAATCCTCCACAAGTTGTTCTTTAGACTGTTCCAACTCTGCTGCTTCTAGCAGACCTAAAGTCCTTCTAGGACACTGCACTTAGGACTCAGATTTGGTGCACTTTCACGCTGCAAGTGTCCAATACAATGTCCTTTCCTAGGACCTCTCATCCACTAGTATCCAACCATCAACAAGGAGACATCTACAACGCACTGCTGCTGCCTCCTTGCCTTGGGATCTGTGCTTCCTAGAGCACTGGTTAGGGCACACCAGCAACCCTAACTCTTGCTCAAATCATTGTGTAATCCTTTCAAAGTTGCTGCCTCCTATTGCTGTTCCTTCCTAGGCATCCATAACACTGTTGTAGGCCTTGGGCACCTCGAAAAGGCTCCCTACAACACTCAGATCAGAACACAAGAGGTCTGCACACCATAACAAATGATTCAACCTTCTTTCAAGGGTTGACACCCGTGTTCAACTGCACTCTCCTTCTGTGCAACTGTGGCTAGTGTAAGGTGACCTTCACAAGGCATTACAACCCTCCAGAGTCCAAACAACATACCCACACTTGCTGCTCCAACAGCAAGGACTGCAGTCTTGAATAAAGACAATCCACCATCAAACTAGCACAAAAAACACCCCACAATACATACGTCTTACTGTGGCTCTGTCCAGCAAGAAACTTACACCCAAAGTCAAGAGATAATCTGCCCAAACATTCCTCCTAGCCTCCATGCATGGTGCCTCAGACTTGGCGCTCTCTACCACGCCCTAAACAGAGATAAACCTCTCCACAAACTTGGCTCCTTGCCTCCTGCGTCCTTGCCTCAGGTTCACTGCCATTTTTAGAGGTTATCTTGATATTGAATGCACTTAGGATATATGTAAATGATCTCCAAACTCTCCTTTATTTATACACTCTTCATGTGGCTTCAACGAATTGTCAAGAAGGCTAAACTAGCCCAAGCCGACCTGCTTTCCTTGACAAATTAATCCACAACCACATATAAAAATTAATTTCCACTTTGACACATCCTTTTTAAGTGCTTGAAGTTGCCCCTAGCTCCTCCAGGGCTGACCTTTCACCCCCATGTGTCAAATCATCAATTTTCATCACGGTTTCACACCCACATGCTTGGGTGCAAAGCCCATAGGCTTGGGTTCTTAGCCCACAAGTCACTTTTGTGTGCCAGTTTCTCCACAACCCTCTAGCCTAGGGTTTGGAGTACCTCCCAAGCTACAAATCTCAACACGTATTCCCTTGGGGATTGATACATGTGCTTAGGCAAGGAATTTCCCAGCTTTCATTCTCTACCACAGTGGCAACTCGTTCCAAGTATGTTTTTACTCAACTCTAACACTGTAATAGATCAATATGGTCCTCAGAAGACTGATAAACCTCCAACAGATTTCCAAGGAATGCTCTGCAAATGAACACTGCCTTTTTGAAGGTAACAATCTATAGCAATTGGACAGAACTACAATTCACAATGAATTGAAGAACCTCTGCCACAATCCCAATCATAACCCAAAAATATTTTCAACAAACAATGAAGGAACTTGGCCCTTTAGTTGATGATAAATCTATAGATATTTGAGCCTCCAAATATATTTTGGTATGAACTCGTCCTCTGGATAATAGGCAGATCATCCCTATTGAGTCTCTGGATAAGTTTAGTTGATGAAGTGAAGCTCAGATCTCTAGCCAACTGATAATTAGTACTCGGGCTCTCAGGTAGAATGGCCAAGGTAAATTCTGTCTCATGTATAACATTAGAAGCTTGCAACAACCAATAAAATTCTAGTTCTCCACTGTTCATGGCTCATTAAATACCCAACAATACATGACTGGAATAGATTCGATCCACAGGAATATTACCAATGTAATCACAATTTACTGACTGATATAATCAGCACTAAAGAGAGTTTGCACTCTGCCCTTACCAAACAGTATCTGTGGCCTTCTTGGCTAGTATATTCTTAGCTTGCTGAAGGAAGTATGCCCCTGGCCAAACAAGGAATACGACTCTGTCCTTTTAATCTATTTCGGCCTGTCTGGAGATATGGTTCTCAATTACACCAGTCATTCTCGTTCTGGAAAGATGGGAGCTATGTTGCGAGGGAGCGCCCCCCCCCTCGCTCCCACTCCCAATCCGCGCTACGGGCGGGAGCGACTCGGGAGCGGGTCGAGAATGCGCTCCCTAAAAAAAATTTCGCTCCCTACCTTTTCGGGAGCGTTTTGCTTTTTTTGCATTTTTTTTTTTTGTAGTAATGTTCGAAATGCAATTTTTTTTGAAAGAAACAAATAGTTTTTGAGTGGGGCAGCTTAATGATCAAGTCTAGGCCCTAGTATTGATATGCTATTCATGGTAATCTTCATGGTAAGTAAAAGTGACATTCTCCTTAATCTTCATTTTCATCCTTTTACTTAAATTTTTAACATTACCATGAAATGACTCAGGATGTTTGAGAGTGGTTCCGGCCTCATTGGATTTCATATGGAGAAAGTAGAATTTTAGATTTCATTCAAAATGCAGCAGACTTATCAGTTTTTCAGGATTTCAGGATTGGGGGATTGCAATGTTTCCATTTAATTTTGTCATGTATTAGGGTATGGAACTCGTATTTAATCAAGAGCACCAATCCCTCTATGTACCTTGATGTTAGTGACATTGGTTGTCGAACTCCTCTATCATGACCCTCCTAAAAATATACGCAACACTCAAACAAAATCTTGACTTGACATGCTATGCTTTTTCTATCTTATGTTAATGCTTAGAGGGTGATATTAATGACAAAGATCTCTATACAGATACAAAGGTAATGACAAAGATACCTCTGGATATTAATGCTTGGAGGGTGATATTAATGACAAAGATCTTGATTTTGCAACAAGACTGAAAAATTAGACATTTCTCGTGGTGGCAAGAGGCCCAAGCATAAGAAATAGATAATAGATTTACCTCTCTTTTCTAGTTTCTAGTAGCTTTTATAACTATTGACTCTTTCATATTTATTATGATATTTTTTTAAACAATATATGACAATTTAAGTTTGAAGTTGGCAATTATAACTCATTAGTAATGAATTATGGATATGATGCTTCATGAAAGTTGAAAGTTGTTTCATTTCATTTCATGTTAGATATTATTTGTTGTAATGGTTACACTTAGCTTATAAGTACAACTTTGGTGATCAATGATGATAAATGTTATATATTGAATTTTGAAAGCTTGAAACTTCAAGATTGATGAATCATGAGACTCAATATGTTGTATGTTACTATGTTACTAACTTGCGGACGTGGTTGATGAAAATTATAGCTTCTAGATGATTGTTGTTATATGGTTCAATCTATGTTTTTTTTATGTTTTTTATATCTAATTCATCATTCTACATGTTTTTGTTGACATATATGTATCAAAAATTAAAAATATATATATATTTTAAAAAAATCGCTCCGTGATTTGCTCCCAAGCCGGGAGCTTTTGAAAATGTCGCTCCCGCTCCCGTTTTCGCTCCCGCTCCCACTCCCAATTAACATAGGAGAAAATCAACACAAGAAGAGCACCACACACATTAATGAATTTAGTTTCGAAAAGGAAACCGGAAATTTCAACCCATTCTAACAAGTCAAAATCATTTGGTAACCACACTAAATGGTCGCAAGTAAATTCTCAAGGATAAGATGTAAGCCCTCATCCACAAAACAACACAAACTCCAGGAAGAAACTCCCATGCATGTTCATACTTGCTTGATGGTCAAGCAACCTTTAAATTGTCAAAAATAGAATTCCTTTTGTCTTGAAAATAACACACTCAACCTCATAATAGCTCAAAAGCTTGCATGATCCCATCTTCACAAAAGCATGCCAAATATATCACCCATGGATTGATTCAATTGCTCTACAGCATGGTACCTACATTAGCAAAGAAACATAACCCATTGCTCCATGTGCAACTCATTGAACACGTGGTTGATTTTAGACATGATGCCCTAATTTTGACCTAATTTGCAGTTCCTCAAAATTTCTTGAAAATTTTGCATTTTCGTCTACATCAACACATGAATGCATCCCTGTATACCACTTTATAAAAGTGGACACCCTGAAATTAGACATTCTCTGATCATCACCAAGAGTTGCACACATGGTCTCCTCCAAAAAGGGTACATACAAAACCTATTTGTTTTCCAAAAATAGGAACTTTCTACAAATGGAAAACTCAAAAATTGAAAAATATCCTTTGGAAAACCACTAGATGGGTGCTCAAAACTACAACTGATTACTTAGAAGTTAAAATAGTAACAATTTAAATATAGAAATTTTCCCAAAATAGCAAATCTAAAAATCAGAAAGTACCCATTTGAAGCAAGCAATGTCCCATGCATGCTCTAAGTGTTGCATGTACCATACATGCATGGAAGCCCTAGTAAAAATATAACTAAACCCCAAATTGAAGAAATGAACATGGTGCTCCTTGTGTCACTCTCAAAATCCCTACAAATCAAACCTGATTTGATCTTGATAACTAAAACCAAAATATTTTCTCACAGGTGTTGAAACTTAACAATGATTCATCTTGGGGAAAGGACCCAACTACATAAAGCTAAGAATCTCATAACTCTAGATGTTGATGAAAGCTTGTGACCAAACATGTGCAAACAAATCAATCAATCAAATTAACCAATTAGATATGACCCTAAAAACATGATATACCTCTAACTTGGCTCCCACTCAACTCAAGGTGACCTTTGGATTCTGAAACTCCATATAGACATACAACGGTCAACCTACCATACCAAGATTGACCTTGTTCTTGAGAAAAACTCTAACCATGTAATTCAAAATAATTCTCTGTAACTTATAAATAGACCAAGAGACATGCAAAAGAGTTCCTACAACTTTTGACCAATCCTAGCGACCTAGTGTCTCAACATGACAATTATTGAAAAACCAAACATACCAAACCTGAAAGAACAAGAAGAACGTCAACTCAAAACAAAGGAAAATCTCAATACCTACACATAATACTTCTTTTTTCTCTTTTTTTCTAAAGAAAATTACAAAGAACACACTTTTTGACAATAAACCTATCCTAACCAACATGACTTGTGACTGGTCAATATAATCAACAAGTCAGTGAAGCCAACAATGTACCCAGTCAATCCTATGAGACCATTCACCATAATCAAAGTTCCAATAAAACCAATCATGCAATTAATCCATTATATGAAGTGCCTACATGTGCTCAACAACTAGAAGGCAAACATGCTATTGTCTACAACTCAAACCATGGCTAGTCACTAGTAAGAAAGCAAAAAGGCCAAAACTTAACTGTTTTCTGAAATACCTTTGCTATCCACAATTCAACAAGATCATCATGAAAGTTGACATCCCACTAATGATTAAACTGAGAATCAAGTTCAGGAATGAAACTACACTAGGGGATTACCAAATTAGTATACCTCTTCTGCTATTCAGAAAAATTAGTGGCTGCAATCATTTACACAATATCAGAGAAATCATCTTTTGGCTAATCCAAAAGATGTTCTTCATGTTGCCACAATAACCCGGCAGGCTATTCCTCTTGATTTGGCATCTTCATGAGAAAAAGCAATGGACTCTCATGCTGATTGAAAACATCACGACTAATTTGCCGCACTCTCTTTAGATCTGCAACCATCACTCGGATGAGACAACAAATTAAGCTATAAACTCAACTCTTCTTCCTCATTATCGGTATCATAAACAGGATCATCGAAGTGCATATCATAAAAAATATGAGGTTCATAAACCCTCTCATAATCCTCTTCTTCCTCATCATCAAATGTATGATCAAAGGAAGGTATATCATAATTGTTTTCCAAAGCCAGATGAAGTCCTCCATGTTGTTCTTCTTGGTTGGCAACATCATAGGAAGGCACTGCAAAGGTATAAACTCTCTTGTTGGTTTGTTAGACCTCTTCAAATCTAGATTCATTACTGAATGAATCAACAGCTCATGCTTAAATTCAACTCTTCTTCGTGGATCTCACAATTCTCATCTTCATCTTGAAACAATGGAAAGTTCTCACATGGCTTTTGATCTACTTCATAGTTTTCAAATAAGTTAGCAACAACTGGAAATTGCTAAATGCATCCCCTCTGGGGCACCCCACATGCTCCACAAAAGACAATGCACTTAAACCCGAAATTAACTTTTGAATCCTATTCAACTTCTCATATATCTCACAAAGCTTCTCCATGTGATTTGCATGAATTGCAAAGACAGATTATTTTTTACCAGATCAATTTCAAAATACCTTATACATACAAACTCTCTCAATCACTCAACAAAGGAGTCACTAGGCGAACAATGAAATCTTCACAGTATGTATTGTTCACCAATTGTCCAAGAGCCCTAATCTACTACTCACAAGGAGTTGGACTTCACTCCCCAGCAAGGGCACCATAATGTTAACACTCAACATCGCCCTTGGGCAACTTAGTCCCAAAGGAATTGAATGAACTTATGGAAAGAGCCAATGTCACCTCACATAGTTCCTCTCGCTTTAGGCTAATGCTTGATAGCCTCAGGGTCACATCCCTAGTGATCTAGACTTTGAAGTCAAAAAATTTCAATTGCACCATGCAAAAGACTTCAAATCTGTAATTTTTACTCGGCGAAATTTCAATCGGATTTCTGCCATTAAACACTTGAAAATGACAAGTACAATCATGATTCATATTTACACTTAAGAATGTTAAATCAACATTTTCCATTGCAATAGATCTATCTAGATCTGTGACAAAATTGATGTAGATCAGCAAGAGAACACACAGAATCAGAAAATAAAGTTGTTATTTTTACCAAAAGGGTGTGGAGTCAAAAAAAGAAGATAGTTGAACAAACAAATGTTACTTGAAGCTCCACATCAAAACATTAAATTCATCCATAACAAAGAGTTACCTACTAAAAGGGTTTCTCCTTTATTTGAGAGATGTAAATACAAAGTTTGAGTATATCATATCAACAATCCAAAGGACTCAAGGAAACTTAGTATTATTACATAAGTACTTTACTCTCACAACACTCAAGCACAAAGTAATGTGAATACTAGGGTGCAGTTCCAACACTCAATCACAAACTTGTTCAAAGATTTTGACATGAAAGGAATCAGAATGTGGAGAATGGAAATCAAGGAATGGATAATGAGAGGATTCAAAATTCACAAAGCCGTATACCCAACAAATTTCCATCTCTTATAGAATGAAACTGGATCAACACAAATGAATTATCCCTAAATATCACAATACCCTGAATAGAAACCCTAACAGGATTCTAAATCAGTCCAAAATAGCATCCATTGCTCTAGGTGGTCTGATCCTCACCCAAGCCCTCAAATGTCAACACAAGAGAAGTGCCCCACACATGCATGAAATTTGTCTCAAGAACGCAACCAAAAGCTCCAGCCTGTTCTAACAAGTCTAACTCATGTAATAACATATGGTAACCAGTCACATGTAAATCCTCAAGGGTAAAATAAAAGCCCTCATCCACTACAACAGCACAAACACCAAGAATAAGTTTACATGCGTGCTCACACTTGCTGGTCGAGCAACCTTTGAATGTCAAAAAAGATGTCCTTTCCTCCTGAAGAACACAAAAGTAACCTCAAAATAACTCCAAAGCTTGCATGGCCCCATCCTCATAAAAGCATGCCAAATTATCACCCATGGATTAACCCACTTGCTCTACTGTTGGACTCACAAATATACATAACCCATTATTCCATGTGCAACTCATTCAACTTGTACTTAATTTTAGACATTATAACTCAATTTTGCACTTTCTTGAAGTTGAAATGACTAGAATTTTTTGCATTTTCCTCTCCATCAATGCATGAACCCATCCATGTACAGCACTTTTTAAAAATAGTAACCCTAAAAATAGATGTTCTCTTATCATCGCCAAAAGTTGTACACATGCTCTTCTCTAAAAAGGATATCCATAAGCTTAATTGATTTTCCAAGACATAACTTTCCAAGAATATCAAATTTGAAAATTGAAGAATACCCTTTCAGAAAACCACCAGATTGATAGACAAAACTACACCCAATTGCTGAAAAATAAATAATTTTTTTCAAAATAGAAACTATCCCAAAATAATTGATCTCAAAATCGGAAAGTATCCGTTTGAAGCAATCACTCTCCCACACATGCTTCAAGTGTTGCATGTAACATGCATGCATCAGAACCCTACTAAAAATAGAACTAAAGCACCAAATATGCTGTTCCTTGTGTCACTTTAAAAATATCTAGAAATAAAACTTGAACTAATCTCAAAGACTAGAACCAAAAGACATTTTTGCAACTATGTTGAAGCTTAAAACTGAATGTACTTAGGGAAAATTCAACGTCAACAATGGCTCCATCTTGGGGAAAGGATCTCACTATAGGATGCTAAGAATCGTAGAACTTTGGATGTTGTTGACAGATTTATGTATTTAACACATGGGACGATGAAATGTTAGATTTCTATCAAAACCTAGCACCCGGTAAATCATTAACCTAGTAGATTGCAGATCTATTGAATAATTTACACTACTAAGTTCTTAACATTCAACAAAAGCAAAAATAAAATAACCAATCTCTTAAAAATGACAGATTCTGCCCAATCAAAGTTTTTCATTAACAATCCAAACTTACTTGGGCTCTCGTGACCCAACTCAAAGAATACACAACATTGGATCTGATCCATCTAATGAAACCCTCCTTGGCTGATCAAGATCTCCTTGTTGCCCCTTCCTAAGGCCCAACACACTCACTGAGAAGCCTCTTTCAATGTCTCATGCTACTGCTTAGTGTGTCTTTCCCATCTCCTTAGCCTTGCTTTATAACTTTATATTGAGCTAGATCCTAACCCTAACCCTAATCTCCAAAGTGATTAACAATCAAGATTAGATCTTGTCTCAGTTGATATCACTGGTTGAGATTAAAATATAATCACTAAAGTAATTACTTTACTTTTCCTAAGATTCTTTAGCTCAATTAGCCAACATAATAATTATGCTTTTTTCCTAAGTTTAAAACTTAGGCTAAGTTACATTAGTAGCTTACTCACACTTGAGCAAGTGTTCTAAGGAGATCGTGGGCGACTTCTTGCACACCTAGACACATAGGCATGTGCAAAAGTACCTACCCAAGCTACAAACATCAACACTCCCTCTTAGAGAGGGAGGTACTTCTGACCCCCTAGAATTGGTTTTGATCTTGGACCTGCATTCGCTGCTATGGCTGCTCTCTCTGCACTGGAAGACTTCCCTACCATCATCCTCGAAGATTCGCTCCCTATGAACTTATTCCTAGAAGCATCTTGCGCCTAAACATCCTGTAAAGTCATCTCATACCAAGAGATATTCTTGACAGATTTGGAGGAAACTGCAGACTTCTCCTCCCTAATTGAACTTGAAGGCTAACTCCCTAAGTTGCTCAACCTTCAAAGCTATCTACTCCCTGTTCTTTGTCACTACTCTGCTTCTTGCCATTGCTCGAATAGCTTACCCTTTAGCTTATACATGTTGCTCTCTCCAACTCCAATCGCATAGCCACCATCTAAGATAGATCCCTTCGGTCTGATCAGTGCCTATCCATCCTAGAACGTTGCACCAATCCCCTTCTTCTTGATAATTGATAATGAGAGCAAACTCCAGCTAAATTGTTAGCATCCATAGCACGTCCTTCACTTCCATCCTAGCTCCTGACTCAAGTTGGAATACAATTGTTCCAACCCCCTTTACTACATGCTTTGTATCAACACCAAAATTCACATCCAATTCTGAGTCCCACTCAGTCATGGTGGTGAACTACGCTCATGCTCCTATCATATATATTGTGGCTCAACTATCTAGTATCCATGCACTGACTAGTAAGGTGTTAGAGGAAATGTAGGAAACAAGTGCAAACTATGTTCCAAACTTCCTGGCATACTCCTCAGCTTCTATCGACACAACTATATTTGATTATGTCTTTCCCTCCCTTCTTCCTCTCTAGACACTCTGAAGCATAGTGTCTTGTCTTATGACAGGAGAAACACTTGACCTTAGTCAAGTCCTTCTTCTTCTTCGACTCTGAGGCTGACTCCTCACTCCTTCTCATGCTCTTTACTTTTCCTTTTGCAGTCAGAGCCATGTTCTCATCATTTACCTGCTTGTTGATCTTGGCCTTTGATTGTTACCTGATGTCTTCTTGTATGCGGTCATCCCTTATCCTATCATAAGTGGGTAGTGTATCTCAAGGACAAATTCCATTGATAAACCCACTTAACGCCAAACTTACTAGTTCTTTGTCTTCCACCTATTCTCCCACTACTGCAAGTTTATCACAAATCTACATGATCTTCATCAAATAACTCATTAATGACTCAGACTTGGTCATCTGCGTGGTCTAGAATGTATCCTTCAATATTTTTTTTCTATTTATTGTTTTGCTTTGGTATAATCCTACCAGGGCATCGAACATCACCTTGACTATCTTCTTCTCGAACAAGTGAGGAATGAAATGATCCTTTACAACTTTCAAGAGTGCCCTCTCCGCCCTTTTCTCCTTTGCTAAGTTAGCCTTCTCCCAACGATTTGACAGCATTGGGATCTCAATCTCAACAATCTACAAGAGATCATTTTCTTTGACAACCAAAGTGATCATGGCCTTCCAAGGTAGGAAGTTTGACACTCTGTCTAACCTGTCTTTGTACCGAGGACTCACTGCAACCATTTTGCCAAATCTCTCCAAAGAATTTTTATTATTACTTATGTTGCTATGAATCTACAACCACTACCCTGACATCTCTATCAACTGCACACCCCTATCTCAGCCTCACTCACACTGTTAACGACCCAATTCTCTATGTCACTACACCTATTGGATTGGCCTCAACTAGAAACTCTCTCGTTCATTGTCAGTGCTTGGCTCTAGCAATTGTTCTACCATCTCCCCAGAAACAACGACTTTTCATGTGGCCCTCTATTGACTGACTGAGTAGCGAAAATCCTGCTTGGGGTCGACTGGTAGCTCTTAGACACCCCTAGATCTCCTATTTTATGGTTGCTCAACTCTAGCCTGATATGCACAACGTCAACCCCACAGTTTTCAAAATAAAACTATCCTAACCAACATTACTCAAGAATGATCAATGCACTTGTTATCACAAAATGCAGCACCTTAGTGCAAAGCCTTACAAAGTACTCTAAGTTAAGGGCAACAAAAGGATCAATCACCAATCACCATTGTTACTTTAGCAACTATTTCCCTAATGTTTTGTGGTTGGATATTATCCCCACAAGGGAGGTGTCCCTAACAAATCTTAGAAATTAAATAACCCAAGTACTCCCATGCTAAATACCCTCTAAGGGTTCTACTAATAAAATCACCCAAGGATAATGTTTAGAAAGGCTCTGGGTTAGACAAGATGTAATTTGAAGGTAACAAGTTCAAAAGACCATATGGCTAAATCTAGAGGGTTTGATAAGTCCTAGAGAGGCTCAAATAGGTTCCCAAACACATGCTACCTTTAAATTACCAATTTTGTTATAACTTAGGGTTGCTACCAACACAATTTACTGCATGCAAACTTTATGACAACAATAAACAAAATAGCCTATAATTGATCATAAACAAGCAAAAATACAAGGTTATTTAATGGATAAACAAGGAAATAGATTACGACAAATTTCAATGGCTGAAAATGCAATAAACAACAATGAATCCTTGGACATTAGCCCTAACTAATGGTTGAAAATGCATCAAAATTGATATTTATACTTTTCCAATTTAGTACATGCAAAGCCTAAACCTAGGACTATAAGATCCAAAGTATTTATTGCTATTAAATGCAGATTTTTCCATGAGATAGTCCTATTTTACACTAGAAAACATTAAAAAAATTCAGGGTTCTAATTTTATTTTTAAGATGATTAACACACTAGTGGACTAGTGCCTTTCTTAATCAAGGGGCTAATGGAGTCAAAGGCGAGGTCTATCATTGAGGACCTATTGAAAAAAAGTTATGAGAGAGAAAAGGTTACAATGAGGTTTCTCTTCATCAAAACCCTAGCAACTTTCTATCAATTGGAGATAAATAGACAAGGAAGCTATAGTAAGGTTCCTTGATGAAAACTTTATGATAATTTTGCAAAAGGAGATGTTAGAGCCATAAAAGATTCAACATATATGGTGAAAATTTCAATGGAACCCTAATTTACTTCAATGTTGATCCAAATCTTTACTTCAAAACAATCCAAGGCATGCCTTTGATTTGGTATTATATGTTGATGATTTATTTTTGACTGGTGGTGAACCTCTTATCCTCTAGTGTAAGAGGGAGTTAGCTTCTGAATTTAAAATGAAAGATCTTCATTTGATGCACTACTTTCTGGACCTAGAAGTATGGCAGAGACCTGATGAAATTTTCCTTTCTAAAGGAAAATTTGTTGTCAAGCTACTAGAAATATTTGGCATGACAGAATGGAAGTCCACGAATACTCCAATGGAGATGAATTTCAAGAAGCTATGTGGTGACGCTACAAGACCTGATTTGGCTAATCCTTCTATCCACAACTAATTGGGTCACTGACATTCTTAGTGAACACTATACCGAACATATGTTTTGTAGTCAATACTCTAAGCCAATATATGAATAAGCCATCACATGCACACTGGATTGTCGCAAAGCATGTGTTAAGGTCCTGACATGGGACCATCAATCTTGGATTGAGATATACTGTCAAAGATGTAAGACTAGATGGGTACTCTGATGTTGATTGAGTTGATAACTCTACTAACAGAGAGAGCACATCTAGGTGTTGCTTCAACCTGGGATCTACCAAGATATCCTGGATGAGCATAAAACAAAAGTCTATAGCCCTTAGCATGACTGAAGCCGACTACATTGTTGCTAGCATGGCTAGTTGTGAGGCAGTATGGCTAAGGAAGCTCTTTGGAGAGTTGTTTGAGCATGTATTGGATACAATAGTAATTTATTGTGACAATAAGAATGGGATTCGACTTGCTGAAAATCTCATGTTCCATGACAAGTCCAAGCACATTGAGATCATTCAAGGCACGTAGCGATTCGAAAAGTATGAAATGATAATGTCCGATGGAAGGAAGGAGGGTTCTGCCTTAGGTAGTAAGAATGAGGGTAATGGCTAGTGGGCCATATAAACTACCCCAGTGGTTCATATAGCCAAATACCCCCTGGTTCACAGACACGACGAATGGTTGGTCCATATATTTTGGTTGGTCATATATTTCTCCCCTAGTTGTTATTGAGCCCTGTTGATTGAAAGAAAAGCTCTAGACTATCTGCCTCTGGTTGTCAATTTGGGAATGGGCCTGGGTCCTCCATCTCAGTAAGATCTTGACACTTCTTTGGAAAAATCACTTTGATGTTAACTATTTTCGTGCCCATCTGGCTCACATTAATGATTATAATACACAAAGAGAAGGTTTCAAATATGCACTTTCTATCTAAGGGGAGAGGCTCTCTCCAACTCTATGTTCCCAGCTGGCTAACCCAACCGATTTAGCTAGAATCCCAACTAATTCTATTAGTTCTTTCATCTCAATTGGTCTCGTAAGCGGGTTGGTCCACCTAACCAATTATTTCTTCCGATGTTGAGCTTCGTACTCCATTCGCTAAGAAGCCGAGAAAAAAGATGTTCCCATTTCAAATAGCCCAATTAGTTAGTAGGAATTCCTCCTTCCCGAACGGAATGCCTGACCAACATCGGAGCGAGAATTGGGTGGAGCGGAACCAACAACAAAAGGTAGAACATTAGCCTCAACAAACCGACCGATCGGATCCTTGATTCCCCTTGTGTTTTGAGCTATGGTTCTTTCTTACCAATACGAATTGATTAAAGAGCAAGTACCTCCCTCTTATAAAGAATGACCGAAATAATAGCTATAATTCTTTCAATTTGAATCGAAATTATGAGATTTAATAATTACGTATATAATAATACGAATTAACAAAGATATGGTGAAAGTCAGGGTTCACACGATGTGTCTCAGTTAGTGAAAGCATCGCCCAGCAAGACCCCTACGTCAGGTCGGTTACCGCTGCAAGTAGACTACTGGGTGGAACCATTCTATGCACTTAGTAATAGGACACATTACACCTGGATTTATTAAGGCATAATATCCAAGACTATATATTGGAGGGAGCTAAAGCTAAGAGAGCCTAGTCTCGACATATCACTAAATCTAGGATATGGTGCAAAGAGGAGCAGTGAGACTCCATCATATTGTGACTGACCATCAAACAGTTGACATACTTACAAAGCCTTACAAAGCCTTGTCAAGTGGTAATCCCCCCAAGTAGAGACTTGTTGTGCATGATCCTTGACAAGTGGTAATCCCCCCAAGCAGAAATCAGACTTGGCCGTGTGACATCCTTGTCATGTGTTGGCAAGTGGTAATCCCCCCAAGTGAATATAGGGTGATGGATGAATCTCCACTATGATGATTCTTCTTCATTAGATTGTAACATCATTGTTCCAAAGCAAAGATCCTTTATTCAAAATGAAATTCCTCCCTCGTTGAGAGGGAGTGTTGAAAATTGGTAGCTAAGGGATCAATTTCCTTGAATAAAATCTCATTTCTGACAATTCTAAAGTGACTTTCTAAAAATAGAAAGTCATGTCTATCATTTCAAGCACGACTTTCAAAAAATAGTAAATCACCTTGCTTCAATTGGTAATAAAGTATAGATGATGGAAAATCACTTATCCTTAATCAATATTAATTGCTCAATTTTTTATTTCTTCATCAAAATTATTATTATTATTATTATTATTATTATCTAAATGGAAATACATGTTACCCTTCCTACTTGGCACTCAATCATGCCACTTCGCACCTCTCTCTCCCCTTGATGGCACTCGTACCCCTCTCTCTCACTTAATGATGCATTACTCCCTCTCTCTATTGATGGATTTGTTGCACTCCTCTTACACTCTCTTACACGCATTAAATACTCGTCATAAAAGATTCCTCTTACACACTCTTCAATGCATATGTTACACTCTCTCCTTCAAGGCATGTGTACCTCTATGTTCATGGCATCAGTTACAAGGCATGCATACCCTCTCTCTTTATGGCATGATTTACAAGGCATTTGTACCTCACTCCCTAAATTGGCATATGTTACTCTCCCTCAAGGCATGCGAGTTACTCCTCCTTTATGACATGATCTCCTTACTCCTCCTATATATATGTGCCTCATATCTTCTCTCCTTACTCACTTGCGCATTGTGAAAAGAGAATTCGAACTTGTGAAAGAGAGAGTTGGAGAGACTAGAGAATAATTGAGAGAGAGAGACTTGGAGAGTAAGAGCATAACATGGTGAGCCAAAGTGATTCAGTGTTTGCATCAGTCGTTGCTATCAAAGATCTTCTTGCTACAACTAGTCCAAATTTGGGTGAACTTTTTCATTCTCTTGATATCTCATTGTATTTTGTTTCTCTACAGAATAATTGAATTCTAATAGAAGAAGAATCTGGTTGGATTTTCCCCTTGTGGGTTTTGCTCTGGTCATTGGACCTAAATTCTCTGTGTCTCATTATGTTCTTGGTTGTCTTCTATTTTGCATATGGTTTATATGGTGTATGTTCTATCTACAATTCCTTAACTGATATTACAGCTGGAAGAAGTTTCATTTTAAGTAATTGTTTCAGCATAAAACGTCAATTTTCAGCAAGGTGAATGGTCATGACCCATTCTTTTAATTCATCTTCACGGTGTTAGGTTTTATGGCTTTTCTAACTTCCCCTTGGTGGGTGATAACTCCTTGCCTTGATGGACATGCTTTTGTCTTGGGTTGGTATGTTAGCATCATGGAGATAGTGTAATGTCCCCAACCGTTTAGGAGAAATAAGGTGGGTTACACTAGCCTAATAAGTTCCTGCAAGCTAAGGCGGGAACAAATTTTAATAAGTGAACATGATTCGCCTAAGAAAACATTATAACTACCTAGGGGGTGAAAAGGGGAACATATCCTAGGGTAATGAAAAGTCACTTTCATTTTATAAAGTGAAAATTTCATAAAGTGACTTAATAAAAAATTAAAAGGGTAAAATGGTGGCAAAACTGGCCACTCAATTATAAAAGGAGAAAAGTGAGGAGTCTCTCCTCATTCTATGACTTGTATTTTGAGAGAAAGAGCTCTTGAGGAGTTTTTGGAAAGAAACTTTGGGTTTGAAAAATCCTGGCCGTCATTGCTAAACTTCTATGTTAAAACTATACACCCTAGTTGGTACAGAGAGTGGAATCACTTAGATTTCACCGTTGGACTTCAAAGGAAAAGAAGATTGAAGGATATATTAAGGTAAAGGTGTTATTAGCCGATTTTATTTTCAAATATGGTGTTTATCTTCCTCTTTACAGGCTAAGAATACATTATGGAAAGAGCCAAAGACTGCCATAAAGAGAGTGGTCGATTTCTAGTGGTAGAGAGGCCAAGTCTTGTGATTTGTTGGTTGTGTTCCATCTAGGAAGGTCAAGTCACATTGCTATTTGTTGATTGGTATGTGTGGAATTCTTCATTCATTATACTGGTTGAGCTCACTGTTAATTGGACCGAGTTTCTTCTTCATTTTCAGCCGAGTGTGTTTACTAGTGCTGGCTATGGGTTCCCTTCTCAAGCTAGTCAATTTCTGTACACTGCGGCAGCATATTTATTTCCATATATTGAATCCTTGAGGAGAATGCAGAGGGTAATTTGGTTATCATTCCAGAAGCTACGTTTAGTGACCTATATCAGATTCGTAAGGGGCTGAGTTACCATTCATTGATGGCTCATTTAAGTAATTGTAATGAGGGACGAGTTTGTATGTTGAAGGAGCTGAGAATCCTCTTCATTTTGTTGCTGGGTAATCATTGAACGCATAGTTGGTTATTGTCTCTTGTATTGGGGTTGATTCGCTGAAAATATATAACAAAATTACTAGAGAACTGATAGTTATATTTGAGGTTACTCCATCCTATGGTGGCCTCATATTCAGAGAATCTACTAGCCGAAGGAACACTCCAGGTTCTATTACTCTTATGTTCATTATGCTCTTTGTGACAAGTTATTCATGAGTCTGTTCATGTTCAGATGTTAACACCATTACTCTTGTACCAGCATTAAGAACACACACAGACATATTTCAGAATTGTTATAAATCAGTTTTTGGTTGTTGAGACGAATTCTAATGGCATGAAAATACCACAATGTACATTCTCTGAGTTACATAAACAAAAATTATGCCTACAGCAGTATACCCACAAAATGTTTGACGAAAAAAATCATTGGACAACCATACAAAATCTAAAACTACAGTTGGGTGTTTTGGGAGATTTCCAAGAGGGTATCATATAGAGGGATCTATTTGGACACATGGCTTAAAGGAACACTTATTGTATTAGCCCTATAAAGGAGATCACACTATGTAAGGGTGGAAACACCCATCTTATTGTTGCACCAGCGCACCTATTTTCAGTTCCCCACATGGGGAGCCTCTCTTTTGTATGCACACTTCTTTGGCCAAGGCCACCATTCTTCTTGGCAGTCTCAGAATTCACAATGGATTCACACACCCCAAGGCAATATCCCACATCCTCCAAGGCAGAAAGAAGGTCCATTGCACCCTCTGTGTCAAGCCAAATCATCTCCAGGTTGAAGCACTCAAAACACCATTCTAAAAGTGTCATTTCAAGCATTTTTTCTCTATTTTAAGGGGGGGAACTTCTCTTGGGGCAGTCTTGAGAGTTTAAAGGAGCAATGTGGTGTTGAGAAATCTAGGGCATCGAGATTAAGTGATTTCTCTTCTTTTGATAACTTCTTGTGAATGTTTTCTACTTATTAGATTAGGATCCTTTTTTACTTATGTTAGTATAGTGTTATTCTTCATCAAACAACTACCAATGCATAAACCATAAAAGGGACAAGAGACACAAAATATAGGATACCAGCCAAGGCCAAAACCTCTCCCACTTAAGAGGAAAACCCGAACAAATTCTTCTTCTTATAGAGACTTCAATTGACAAATACCAAAACTAAGACCCTTGACCTATTTGCCACTCCAATACCAAGACACAAAGCTTCTTTGATGAGAACCTTAGTCAACAATAGTCAACTTTGTGCTCCTTCCTCCTTCTCAGCGTCTCTTCAACTTTGGCTTCCTTCTTTCAAGCCTTCGTTTATTTCGGCCTCCTTGAATTAGGTCTGCAATCTTCGACCCTAATTGAGAAACCCTAACTCATGCATATGACCTTTTCTTGTGCCTTGATTTCCTTTGCTTTAGATGGAGGTCTCTTCCTTGGTAACTCGGCTTGTGATACACCTTTGTTTCCTCTTGATTTGACCTTCCTATGGAACTGCACTACTTCGGCCTCTTCTGCAACAGAAACAGTCCCTTACTTCGCACGTGTGAGTGAAGATTAACCCAAAAACAGACCCAAACAATCTTCGCTCTTCCTTCCTTCCTTTCACTAGATTATGAGACTTCTTTTAGGTGATTTTCACACTCCTAACCGTAGACTTGCTTGACTGGAAATTTCTGCACCAAATGAAATCTGAGCTACCCTATCTATAGTTGTTTCCCCATCAATTAAGCCGACTTGAGAGAGGATGAGCCGACATGTCTTTTTGTGAAGGTTATTTATTCCATCTTGTAGCCAACTTGTAGGAGGAGCTTTTGCTTGGCCTTGGAGGGCCTTCTTATTCATTTAATGACTCATACAAAAATGTAACATGCCCAAGAAAGGTCCTTCATATATGACATTAACTCAATTTGACTTTTATGACAAGATGACAAAACCTAAAGGTTCACAATGGGAACCTTGACTAAAATAAAATTTATTGATCATGAAACCAATAATTCAAGTACTACAAAAATAATTTTAATTTCTTCTTTTCATCAATTACATAAAATC
The DNA here is from genome assembly GCA_000404065.3 of Pinus taeda. Classification (NCBI taxonomy): domain Eukaryota; kingdom Viridiplantae; phylum Streptophyta; class Pinopsida; order Pinales; family Pinaceae; genus Pinus; species Pinus taeda. Next base: position 123,914 of record APFE031716783.1, read on the forward strand.
ACAATTACATATGTCATTATAAAGACCGAACCTAGTTACAGTTTTCAACACTCCCTCTTAACTAGGGAGGTATTCATAATGGTATTTGGTCATTCTCAATTTGAAGAATTCTCATAAGAAGAGTCGGATTGGTAACCCATCTGTTTAGCATCATATCAACCAACATTGTCACATAGCAGGCCTTGACTAACATCGTTATCTCTTTACGAAATCTAAGCACAATGCTGGCAAGACCAATGATGTATAGACACCCTCATCATTGTCTCTCTCGAAACATACCCCACCTGAGTTCTCAGGGTGTGTTCCACCAGGACTATTCTTATCTTGGATTCCTAGTCCTCCATGACTACTCTTATCTTGGATGCCCTAACACATCCTCAAAGAGCATCGAATGCTAGATGTTTACCCAATCCTCCATCCTGTCTTCCCGAGTGAAGACAAGAATGATGTATATATCCATCCCTCTTAATTAGGGACATATCTATTCCAATAAAGAAATGTACTCATTCCTACGGAAGGAATGTACCTAACCTCCCTCTTGGCTTAGAAATTTTGCTTTCAACTTTCTTCCAAGTAAGAAACTTGTTTCTAGGCTCCCTCTTAAATTAGGGACCTACAACAGCTTCTCAGGTGGAGATGATGGGACAACCAACTACTTGAAGGTCTCCTCCTCACGATGTCATGAATTTTTTTCGTTATTCAGTCTTCATGTTTGGGACTTATTCATAGGGCACAGACCATCACTTTTATCCATGAAAAAGTCATGTCATCATCAGAAAGTGATCCATCAGTTCATATTTGGACATTGTTCATGCCATGCTGCCTTCTTCAAGCCATGTTTCCTTAAGGATCTTTCATCCTATTACATGGGCATTGGTGGTGGAAGACATCCATAGATCTTCCCTCAGCAGCCCTACATAAGCCCATCCAGATATTTGTTCAAAAATAAGGAATGAACATTAAAATCAAAGTTACCTTTGTGATAGTCTTTCATCATGACATCTTCTAATTTATATCAACATCCTGCATACATATCAAGTTTCAACACATCTCCCAAAGATATATATATATATACAAGGGTCCCTTTCTTTTTCAGACTCCATCAGAGTCTTCATATCTATCATGGAGATATCCTAGTCAAATCTTCTTGGTCTTTGGATGTTGATTTTCCTTTTTCCATGGTTGCATATCCCACGATCTCTTCCTTCCTTTCTTCACAAATTTCATTCCAGGAATTTCCAATCAGTATTCCTCCAGTTGTTGTCAACCACCTCATATTACATATGCAGACATATTATGTTGATTTCATCTAAACAATTTGTGACTCATGCCTTCTTGCATCCTTTTAGAGGAGGAGATCCTTTTTCTTTTGATCATGCTATCAAGATAGAGCTTTGATCCATGTTACCTGCAACCATATGACATGACTCTTCAATATTGAATATAACCATACATACCTCATTTTCCTTTGGGTCATCCAGACTTCTTGCAGCAGCTTCCTTGATTGAAAAGAGCTTCAATCCCTTGATCTACTTCATCTCTTATGTCATCATACCATCATCACATGAATTCTCCAATTTGGATTTCTTTGATGAAACACTTGCTTCCCCTCTTGATTAGTGAACCTTTCGATGAAGATTCCATCAAAGAATCTTAAGGATCTAGAGTATCCCCATCTAGTAGATGTTTCCTTTTGACTGATGTATGATGAGCTTTGACTTGGATGACCTTTTTCCTTTCCATAAGTGCCACTTATGTTTCCAATGAGGTTCCCAAGAGCTATATCCTTCCATAGTTGACTGCCATAGATTCCAATTTCAACCATCTTTCGCACTTCTCTATGATGATGTTACGAGCTCTTGCTTTCAATGCTTCTATGATGCCATGATGCATTCCATCATTTTTCTTTATGAATTACGATAGACATATCTTACAACAAAAGATTTAGGAACTTTGAAAACAACTTTGGTGAGGAAGATTATCTCAGTCATAGAAGAGATCTCTTACTTCCTCATTCTTACACTTCTTCTTTTCAACTTCCTCCATTTCTTCGATGATATGGGCTTCTTCTCTACCTCTTTTTTTATTGCCCTTCTTGATCTTAGGACAATCCCTTTTGTAGTGCCCATATTCTTGACACCCATAGCATTGAATCTTAGCCATATCCCTTTTCTTTTTCCGAGAACCAGACTTCCCAAATTTTCCCTTTCTTCTCATCATGATAGCATAAGCTTGGTTTTACTCACCTGCTCCCACATCAAATTTGGCCTTTAGTCTATATTCTTCAATCTTGCACAGTGACCATAGATCTTAGAATGGGGTAGCTCTTTCTTCCCATAAATACTTTAAGTAAAGTTACCCCACTCCTCTAGTAGTGCATTTAGTACAATTGTAGTCATTTCTCTATCAGACATGACTTCTCCCAGATCTTGAAGTTGATTCCTGATTTCAGATATCCTCATAGAGTATGAGGCTAATTCCATCTTCCCTTGACATCTTTAGCTTGTAGATTTCTTGCCTTAAGATGACTTCTCCAACAGTGCTTACGAAATACAACTCTATCAGTTTGTCATAGATTTCTTTTGAAGTTTCGAGTTTTGATACATATGGGATGAGGGGATCTTTGATGGATTCTATGAGAATCTTTTGAGCCCTAACTTCCCCTTTCATATACTTTGCAAGAGCTTGAGCATCTCCCTTTCCTGGCTTAGTGATAGATCCTTTGACATGTTTCATAGCCTCATTTTCAATGAGATTCAGATCTGTCATTTTCTTCCATGCAAGATAGTTTGAAGACCAAACCAATTTGTTGCTTTCCTTGCAAAAAGACATTTTTACAGATTCAAATGTGGACATAAATATACTTACTTGATAGGATGCTCCTTCTCCTTGTTGCTTCCTTGATGTTGATGATGATATAGAGAACAGAAAACTTATCCTTGATGAAGATATTTTTCTCCAATAATGATCCTTGATCCCACAAAGAGGGATATCCCTTGGATCCTTTGATGGTGGAGTCTTTGATGATGAAGATCGATGCTGACCTCTTGATGATCTCTTCAATGGTAAGGATCTTGCTTCAACGAGAGAGACAGGGGGGCTAAGAAGCCCTATTCTTGGTGGGCAACTAATGGGGCAACAAGCCCTCCTCTACAGCAGTTAGCCATGAGGCTCCTCTCTCAAGTAACTTCATCCTCTTGTTGCGAGAGGAATTGGAGCACATATGGGAATTCGTATAGTGTCAAGAAGAGCAGGCTTGAGCAGTCCAGGGAAGAGACAATGGTATATGTGCACACCAACCTTCGTCTTATTTACAGGCAAAGGGTGTTGAAATTTCTAATTCTAACTGTTAGAAATCCTTCATGTACTTTCTGATTTATTTCTGCCTACTTGTTCTGCTTAATTGACAAGTTATTTACCATGTAAATACTGAAATAAATACATGTACATGCTCAACACATTACAGATCATCAACTGAAGGAAAAATAAGCACACAAGTGACACCGTTGTTTTTGAACCAATGTCCCCAGAAAAACCCAATGTGGGAAAACCGATGCAGCGATCCGAGGGTTTTATTATTAAGCAGTTCAAAAAACAATCTGGGTGCCAAACCAACTCACCCAACAGAGAATGATCTCAGCAGTAGTACCTCTCAGTCGAAGACAGATATTTCGGATAAAACCCTGGATGAACAATCCCACAGCTCTCAGCTCCAATCTGCCCCACGAAATCTCCAGCGTCTGCCTCTAGGGGCTGTGTCAGCCTCTCTGGCCCAGCGTCAACCCAACGTCACCCCAACTCGCCCTGCGTCAGCCTCTGGAGCCTCTGCGTCACCCGTGTTGGCTCTCTCTGGCACTGCACAGCTCCTGGCTGCCTCTGTGTGGCCTCTAGTTGGCTCTGCGTCTCTCCCTCCCGGCCTCTGCGCTAATGCTCCTGGTACCCTCTCTACCTCTCTACTTTTGTATTCACTACCCCTTAGTTGCAACTTTGATCACTCCTTCGATTTCCTCAGCAAGCCCTGCCCTAGAAAATCGAATTCTTGATCAACTCAGTGTGTTCTCCAACCAACCCTCAAGCCTCTTCTTATACTTTTCTCGTTGGTCCTTCAACGGCCGAAATTAAATCTTTCATCAACGGCTAAGATTAGATTTGGCTTGATCCACGATTTTTGGAACCTTCTAACCCAGTTTTATATTAATACCCATTAATATTTTATTTTTCCTAAGTTTAAACTTAGGAACTCCATTAAATATTAATTATTTTAATATCTCCCAAACCGGGTACAATCTGTCCAAACCATTTATGTGTCTTGGAGATCTCATGTGCTTTAGCCTCTCCACCAATTTTCATGGCTAGAGCACATCTGATGCTACCCGAAATCAACAAAGAGATGAGTGGTTGAAGGGAAAGACAAAGATGTGGGATGTCTTTCCTGATGATATGGGTCTGGACAACAGTGTTGAGTTGGCATTGGCCAACTTGGATCTCAATGAGCCAGTGCTAGAGCCTATCACATTTGATGATGGTGACAATATAGAGGGGTCATCCTCCACACCATCCGATGCAGAGATGACTTTGGATACAAAGGAGGATGCAGCAAAGGAGAGCAATGGTGACCATGATGATGAGTACAGTGATGCTGATTTTGACAATGAGGATTGATGACTCATGAGCTACCTACTGCCTCGAGGCTTGTAAACTTGTAGTTGTTTTGTATTTGCTATTTCTATTTGCCATCAGCATTGTAATACCTGTGTAACACATTTTGATTTTGATGACTTAATGAGAAAACTATAGTATCTTGTCTTTCTCCTATTGGATCATTGATGAATTGAATATGTATTAAGATTTATCATTTATGTCACAATTGTATTTGTATGCATAATGTTACTTTGTAAAACTTACATCTAGATGAAGATATATGTTTGAATCAATAAATTTGTATCATGCATGAGAATTCGTGTAAGAAAATCTAATTTTTAATATATATATATATATATATAATGTGTCCTATATATATATATATATATATAATGTGTCCTGTTTCAGGGGGGTCAATGTGTCTGTGCCCGACACTCGAATCCCCATGTCCTTCGTGTCCCATGTCCCCGTGTCAGGTGAATTAGGATTTTAGTTATTCTTTCCAAGTGCAGAATCTGATTACCATGGTCTGAAAATTAACAAAGCCCATTCCATTCTATTGTGCACACGTAAAGGATACCTGGCATTCAATTTTCCCATATCATATGCCTAAACTTCATCAATGAAGATGTCTTTGATACAATTATAACTTTGGAAGCTAACTGATTATTATTTATTCCAATAAAAATTCTAAGGGTAGTAATTTGCTAATCAATTCTTTGACACCTTGCAACTATCATATTGATTTTGCTTCCATGCAGTAAGTTGTGATAATCCTCTGACAATCTGAATCCCTCTCAACATTGTAGCTAATATGATTCACTTCATCATTACTGGACCTGATCATGAAATAATGCAAGTGCTGTTAATAATTTGAACTGGAGCAGTTCATGAATGTTAGTACAGATGGAAATCACTTCTAGGGATGAAACTATTTGGAGACAAAATAGGAGACGTTAACCATTGGGAACTCCTCTCCAGCCATGTTTTTTGCTCTCGTTGGTGCTAATATATTACTGGTTCAGTGAATCTGTTTAGTTACAATTGCAGTTCAGTAACACCACCTCAATGCATCCATAGTACATACATGGGTTTGGAACATCAAAGCACCAACAATTCAGATCAGCAACAAGTTCCTATTCCACTGTTATAGCCTTCTGTTCTCCTTTGGATATATCTCATGATATTCACAAACCCTTAAATCTGTTGGAGAACTGCAGAGTATTACTGAATTAATCTTCTATTAAGTCCTTTATCGCCATGTCAGGCCAAGAGTCTATCTTACTAGAGGACCAATCCTATTTGCGAATCTCGCATCGATAACCATTTTAGAATTTATAAGAACCCACTTCTTAATGAACCAGCATGAATCCTGGATTCAGTAACCTACAAAATATCATCTAATGTCCAATCTGATGTATCCACAATCAACATATCACAAATAAACAACCAGAATTGATATTAAATAATTAAAATTAGACTGGCAACCTACAAAATATCAACTATATCCAATTTGATATATCCACAATCAACAAACCACAAATAAACAGCCAGAATTGATACTCAAATTAGAGTGGTAAAAATCCTATAGATTTAAGCAAACCTGATCAATTCCTCCCGCATCCTCTTATCAAAATACTTTTGGAATCTTCAGAGATTGAAAAAGGGGTATATCAAACTGGACAGTATCCTATTCAATTTACTCTGCCTGCATCAACTGATTACATGGGAGAGGAACAAGTGCCAAGTCAGTTCTCCTTACCTTCTTACTTACACCAGCCGGCACAGGTGGGTACCTCATTTATATATGTAATTACTAATTACACGCTTTTCTTTTACTTCAAGCATGAGAAGGAAAGGAAGAATAGGTGTTATCACCAGCTAGAAGCAAGGGAAGGGTAGGCATTATAACATCTCTGGCTTGCAACAACAGAGTCAACAATATACACAGATGTTTCCTTTTTTATTTAAATCAGTTTGATATATCAGACCACTGCCCTTATGATTGACTTAACCTATGTATCCACAAATGTTAGAATCTGAAGTAGGAAATGTCCATATTTTCCAGACAAAACCTTATTTTTTTTTCCATTCTTCTTTAGCCCATAGCAAATAATAATACCTATATGTTGGGCTCCATTAGAGTTTACGGACTGCAACAAGCAACCTGCCTTAGGGTTTAACTGCCCCCTCTGCTGAAGGACCATGGCACCCCCATGGGGGGAAGGAGGAAGCACCTCCTTTCACAACATAGTAGTCAACAAGAGCCTCCGCCCCAATGCTCAAAAGTCCCCAACTACCTCACACACAAAAGGTCAGCAACCAAGCTCAAATGTTCCCAAAGCCCAGAATGCTCATGCCGAGAAACCCAACATTCTACAGAAATCAACTGACGCTCGCTCAAATGCCTGCGTCCTGCAAACCAAAGAAGCACTAACCTATGAGATCATGTCCGAGAAAATCGAGGAATGAATTTAGCACATGACAGATCAAGCATTAATCTGTAAGTTCGTGGATGCTTAGCCAACAGAGAAAACCCTCATCACCTGTATTAGAAAAAACTAGTGGATCAAAGGCAACATGGAACTAAAGCTCTCCTCAAAGGGATTCTTCACAGTGATTTTCAACAATGTTGAAGACTGGGACAAAGTTTTTCAGGAAGGTCCATATTTTCTCAACTCAGTAGGATTGTACTTGAGACAGTGGGTAGAATGCTTCAACCCAAACAAGGAAAATTTCAGCTTGGCTCCTGTATGGATTCACCTCTATTCATTGCCCAAGGATTCAGGAATTCTAGGAGTCGAACATCCTACAAGGCTTGGGAAATGCGATAGGTTCCTTCGTGGTGTTATCGGAAGTCGCAAAACATGGCCACTACACATCACATGTCCGCCTTTGTGTCTACCTGGACCTCACCAAAGCCCTCCCATCTAGCATAAACATTTGTTATCATGATAACATTTGGGAACAACCCATAGACTATAAACAGATGTTGTTCCACTGCAGGAAATGCCAGGAAAATGGGCAACTATTTAGGGAATACCCCAAAATCAAACGCAGAAAGATGTAGAAGGTAATCAGCAAGTAACAGAGGATGGCTACAAAAAAGTATCAAACAAGAAAAGCCACAAAGCAAGGAGGCATTGACCCCTCTTCTTCCGAAGAAATACCTACAAACAAATTCTCAACTCTAAATACAACAGAAGAAGAGTCAAAAGAAGAAGAACAAAACCCTGGGAGCACTTAATATCACAAAAACAACCAAGGGTTGGGCCAAGAAGCAGAACTATCTGAGAGCCTCCACATGCATCCAATACAAGAAAATATAGAGGATGACATAGAGATGTTAGAAGATGAGCAAGATGAATCAGAGCATGAAGATCCCAAAGACCCCAACTTAAGAAATGTAGATCTCCTCCAGATCGCCCAATAATGGAAGACCACAGACCCCATCAACATCCCTGAGGAGCATGTCCAGTTGATTGTGAAAGTCTACTTTAACCAGCAAAAGAAAGCAGGAAAACAACACTCAGGTAATAGTTCTAAGCCTACTCATTCCTCTTCCTTAGGAATTAAAGGCAACATAAATAAGGACCACTCTAAAAATGGCAAATATGGGAAAAACAAGGCAGAAAATCCACCCAACAATTAATCAAGGAGATGGGAGAATACCTAGTCAACTCTAGCCGAGTCAAACTCATGACAAGGACCTACCCCATCCCCCTCCCGTAATCTTTATCAATGAAGATCACTTCATGGAATATCCAAGGTCTCAACGAAAAAACCAAGCAACGACTTCTAAAACACAAAATCAAAGATGAAAACCCTGATAACTTGTTGCAGCAAGAAACCAAATGCTCTACCTCCACTCTCCAAACCCTCTCCTGTACCATTCGGAGAAACTGCCATGTTATAGTTAATGATGCCTCAGGTGCCTCTAGAGGCATTGCAATCCTTTGGAACCCAAAAACCATAACTTTGGACAACTCCCTATCAACCCAGCACTCCCTCACTACCCAATTTCAACCCATCGAATCCCAAAACCAAGGCTTCATACCAATGTCCAAGGCCCTACCTCTCCTAGAGACAAAAATCCCTTCCTAGACAACCTACAATACCTAGAAAAGCTGGTCAACCCTAACCACTGGATTATTGGGGGAGAGTTCAACTTAATCAAATCCTTGTAGGAAAGAAAAGGAGGCACTCGAAAACTAGACAAGGCCTCCCTACACTTCTCAAATCTCCTTCAATCCTCAAAGCTTATTGACATAGAAACGAGCAATGGCCTATATAATTGGAACAACCAAAGAGGAGGTAGATTGTCTCAAGTCGCCTCCTGCCTCAATAGATTCCTAATTTATGAAAGTCTTCTCCCTGTTGGCTTAAATCTTCATGCCAACATCCTCCCAAGTCATGCCTTTGATCATTTGCCTATCCATCTACTCATACATTGAAAAATATTGTGGAGACAGAAATCTAAGGTCCAATGGCTCAAAGACGGAGAAAGGAACACCAAATTATTCCACAGGTACATGACTCAGCATAGGGATAGAAACCGAATCATTTACCTTAGGGATGGCCATCAGCAGAAAATAGAAGGGCATGATAATATCACTAAAGAGCTTCATCGCCACTTCCATGGTCTCATGGCAGAACCCATTTAAGACAAATCTCCAACCATCAGAAAGATTACAGCCCACATTCCCAAAATAATCATTCTGTAGCAAAATGCATTGTTGATGAGGGAAATAACAACAACAAAAGTGGAAGACCATGGGCAATAAAGTCACTCAGCTTGTAGAAGATTCAAGAAACATCCTATGCATTCCCTCTAGCCTTAATGCCACCTTCTTAAACCTCATCCCCAAGCATTCCCAATTAGAATTCCCCGCAAACTTTAGACCTATCTCCTTTTGCAATGTCATTTACAAAATTATCTCTAAAGTCATAGCAATCCGGCTCAAGCCTCTCCTACCCGTCATCATCTCCCATGAGCAATGTTGAAGGCAGACAAATCTTGGACAGTATCATCATCGCCCCAGAACAAATCCATTCGCTTCTCCACAAAAAATCTCCAGGCATGATTATCAAGTTGGACATGTCAAAGGCCTTTGCCAAGATAGGTTGGCAATATATATCACAGATGCTAACAGCGTTTGGTTTCCAAGACACTTGGGTCTCCTAGATATCAAGCCTCATCTCCAAAATCTTCTTCTACAGCCTTGTCAATGGATCCCCCTCACCCACCTTCTACCCATCCAAAGGCATTCGTCAAGGAGATCACCCTATTTATTCCTAATCATGGCCGAAGGCTTGGGCAAATACATAAAGCATGCCATCTCCACTAGATCCCTAAAAGGCTTATCTAATGGACCCAACTGCCTGCCTTCCTCCCACCAACAATTCGTTGATCACACCATTCTCATGAGCCAACCAACCATCAAGGAAGCCTTGACCTATCTATCCATTCTCATCAACTTCATCAATGCTTCAAGAGTTGATATCAATTTGCTCAAATCTCAAATCTTTTAATTCAACACCCCTATTCCCATCTAAGCCCACATTTCCAGATTCCTTGGTTTCCAACAAAGCTCCCTTCCAGCCAAATATTTAGGCATACCTCTAGAGCAAAACCCTCTCTGCTTCAAGGTTTGGGAAGACCCACTCAACAAACTGGAAAACAAATTGTCCTGTTGGACTTTCAAAGCCCTCAATCTCACCAGCAGAACTGTCCTCCTCAAGTTTGTGCTTCAAGCTCCTTCTTTACACAACATCTCAGCCCTAACACCTCCTAAAAATGTTCTTAACAAAATCCAGTCCATCCAAAGAAATTTTCTATGGGGAGGAGCCAAACTAGAAAAAATAATGGGCTCTCGTCACTTGGGAAAAGTTATGCAAAACAAAATTTGCAAGAGGACTGGCCTCTAAGACCCAAAAATTCTAGGCAAGGCAATGGGAGCCAAGACCTAGTGGAGGTGGCTTAAAACCCTAGATGCTCTCTAGAGCAGGATATGGAAAAGTAAATACATTCCTAATATCAACAACAATAAAATCATCAAGATGAAGGAACCAATCGAAGGGTCACACCTCTAGAATCAAGCTTGAAGTAACAGGCATCTAATACAAAACCATAGCTTTTGGGAAATCTGCAATGGAAACCTAACCCTATTTTGGGAGGACTCTTGGCAATAGCAACCCAGACTTGATCAAAATGTTCTTTTAATTACTCTCAAGATGGAACTGTAACAACAAACAAAATTCTAGTTAAAAACTATTGGAACAACACAGTGGAGCAACCTTAATGGAGGATATGGAACAGCGGCCTAAGAGAGAATTCTACCATCACCTCTAAAACTCATAAAGCCCCGCATCCAGTGCTGGAACAAAGAAAAATCAAAACTCAAAATGAAAATGATATCATCAGATGCGGACAAAACCACAATGGAGAATATAACATCAAAGAGGCCTACAACATCCTCACAAGCTCAAACACTCCAATGGAGGAGAACTCTTGGAAATGGCTTTGGCAATTGAAGCATTGGCACAAAATATCACTCTTTATCTAGTTGAATATCCACAATAAAACTCTCACCTAGGACCATCTCCGGAAACGAGGATTTCAAGGCCCTGTGCAATGCTCACTTTGCCACTCCAACATTGAATCAGTAGAACATCTTCTAAATGACTGTTTGTTTGCCTCAGAATTATGGGAGCGCCTGGCAATCATCGCAAACCCTCGGAGACAAAATGAATCAAAATAAAACTCTGAAGGACTAGCACACTACACCCTTTCAGAATCCAATAATCAACAGAGGTTGGCAATAATTCCCAGGGTTCATAGTCTGGGAAATCTGGAGAGAACACAATCAAAGAATCTTTAGAGATACCTTAAGAATGTTGAACATGGTCTGGCAAAAAATTATGGATAAGATCAAAGAAACCATTCACATTTCTCCATGGCATACTCAAGACTAGGAATGTGACCCTTCAAAGCCTTCATCCTCTCTCTTCTAGATCTGCATCCTTCAATGCTAACAAGTCACAGCTTCCACACTCCTCATACCCAGACCAGTCCAAATCACTGGTCACCTCCCCTAAAAGGCTTCATGAAACTAAATTTTAATGGTGCATCCAAGGGCAACCCCCAGACCCGCCAGCTATGGTGGTGTATTCAGAGATGAAAAAGTAAACATTCAGCATGTGTTTGCAAGGGCCATTAGCCATAACACCAACAACACTGCGGAACTCTATCGAGTAGAACAAGGATTACAAATTGCAAAGAGACTAGGCATGGAAATGCTTGTTATCAAAGGTGACTCCAAAATCATTATCAACATGCTCAAAAGAATGTAAAATGGCTCCACTCCAGCCAAACTCACTGAAAGATGGTGTCTCCTGGCTAGCCTATAAAATATTGTGGATCAACTACTAACCTTCAATGCACTCATTCTCCAACATATCCTTCAAAAAGGAAACAAGTTGGTGTATCGGCTGGCTAATGAAGGGCTGAACTTCACCTCAGAGGTTTTGGACTCCCAATGGGAACAGATCTCAACTGCTCAATGGAAACATGAATGTCAAGACATCACCCAACAAGACAGAATTCCCCATGGCAAGTGCCCAGCGGTCCATCTGAATGTGATCACTAATCATCAAACGAGCAGGAGGCCGGCTGCCCACATCTGCAGCCTGCATGGCATATCCGCTGCCACCCTGTACTTTGGTTTTCTGGTCCATATAACACTGTCTATGTCAACCCCTGTATATGGTTCAAAATTTCAGACCTTCAGGTCCAAAAAAATATGAACAATCTGAAAATTTTGTTTTTGTGCTATTGGTTGGACCTCCCCAGCGGCAGACCAGATCAGTCAATCAGCATTGTACTCAAGCTTTAGCTCGAAGTAATATAATCTAAATCCTCCAATCTATAGAAGAAAAAAAAAATAGCCATATGTTTATTATTGGGTAAGTAGATGGTGCTTGTAAGATTGTACAGTGTTTTTACTGAATAACATAATATATAACGAACCTGCAAGATAAAGACATTTGAACCTACGATAAGGCATGTAATCATATTTTACAAATTGTTATACCACTTCATGCTGTGCCATCATGCACTGCATTGTCAATATGAACATTCATAAACCATCTAACTGGATTGAATGGACAAGCTCACACACTAAAATGTGTCCCTGATCCTCCTGTCAATTTTCAACTCAGAGACATGAAGCAACAAGGACAGATATGCCTGCTGCCGAAAAACTTTTGACACAAGATATAGCCAAGAACTATGCAAAAGGTGACTGATTGAGATCAGAGAAATAGCAAAGGGAATAAATGGGAAACCAATAACAACATAGTTGACAGATAAGCCTAAGAAACATATTTAAATGAGAGAGGACTCAAACCTGAAATGCTATCTCCATCTCTTGCAACATAGTTTCACTATTCCCCATCCTTAAAGATGCGGTACATTGGCAAACCTGAAGACCGTGGGAATTCTAGATGAAATGCCTAGGTTTGAATCAAGTGGATATGGTCAAGTGAACTTAGAGTGGTTACTGTGACGAAGACCCAAGTTTCAAATCCTGGCAAGCATGCTCCCTCCTTGCGTGGATTTTGCTGGATATGTTTATTGCTATTGATGTAGACTTAGGAAAATTATTGAGATTACAAAATGTGTTGTTCTTTACTCAATTGCAGGAGGACGGGACAAGTTATTTCCATGTTTACTGTCCGTCAAAAAGAAGATTTACTATTATTGTGGAAAAAACTCCTTTAAAAGCATGAAACATGAAACATCCGCCTATTTAATTTACTGTGGGGAAAGTTTATTATCAATCTGCACTTGCTAACAGAATTGAAAGCATTTTCACCTCTTCAAATAGATTGGTGTCACCTCTTTTAAACTCAGGTTAAGACCATCCTCTGCTGTCCAGACCTTGTTTTTCAAGGTCACGTAATGATAAAAGGAGAGCTTGGAAGAGCAACCATTAAGGCTAAGCACTAAAATTGTAAAAGAATGTAATATTGCCAGCAAGCAAAACACTCTTGCTAATCTGAATGAAACATACCAATACTTTCCAGTCCTTCCACTCTTTGCAATAGATTAACACCCATGAATATAGTGGTTGGGCATGTTGTTTCGGAGGACAAAAGAAGAAATAGAGTAGATTATATTGTTGCAAAAGACACCAGAGAGAACAAAAGTCTTCTCCTCTTGGTACTCGCAATGTTCAAGGTGTCATGTCCTACACTTCGAGTACATTTACATAAGGAAATCTCTCAGAAAGAAAGAATGAAATTATCTTTAATGCTCACTGATGAATCAAGAGCAGTCAATGAGACTGCCAAGCACTCCATGAATAAGAAAAACAAAGAAGGGGTTAATGTCTGGCAGCTATAACATTATAGAGAGGAAGACGTTTCTCCTATCAGAAAGCAATTCAAATTGTGTGCTATGGAATACTCTTGGTCCTAAGACCGACTCCCAGGATGAGGCAGGGGATCATCCATCACTAACTCCATTAAATCTTTAAAAGTGGGAATATGGAGTCAATGTCAATCCTCTAAACCCCTACTAAGATAAGGCGGGAGATAATCTTCCATCTGGCTAGTCCATTCAAACTGGGGGCATGGAATCACCAAAACAAAAGCCCACATTATTTATAGGGCAAGACCACAATTTAAGGAGAGAAAGGGCAATGAGCATTGTAAAGTGTGGGAAGGCCATACAAGGATACCAAGTTGAACAGTTGGAATTCTCTCCTTGACTATTAATATGTGATCAGAACCAAGAGCTTGCTTGGACCAGGATGACTACCTACTTAAATCTTAACTGTTAGATCTTTCTGGCTTCTAATCACAGTCGACTGACATTCTAATTCATTCTGAACAAAAGCTCTGCCCACCCTCTCACCAATTCAGCACTCTTGGATGACCACTAGGACAACCATACAGCATATCAAAAATTTCATAAATCAATCACGTACATGCACGAACAAATAAGATCCAGAACATTATACGTCTATCAACACCAACATTTATATAAACAACCAGTAAGAAACGTACTCTTCATCATCATCTTCATCGACATCATTATTTTCTTCCCCTTCTTGTTCATCTTCCTTGTCACTGCAATAGGGGACTAGTGCACCTTTTGTATCTACCAAGTTCACACAATCACATACACAATTAGTATACCTCAACGCCAATCTACGCATGACATATGCAAAATTCCATGAGATTTGAGTCTACTGATTTGGGAATGACTTAGAATGGCTATCAGAGCTAGCATGAGAATCACACAATAAAATCATGCTTCGGGCAGTGCCACTAGATTTTCACCGTTCAAAGGAACCGACCCACTTCGACCCACTCGTGATTTAGACTAAAAGACTGAGACCCCCATACTGTAAAATGTTTAAACATATATATATATATATTAAGAGATGAGGATACCAATACATACCATTATCACTGTGAGTGGGAGAGGGCTCTGTCTCTGAATGCTCGTGAGCTGGCATTGCGTATTCCTCTGACCTGTGCACATTAATTGAAGGATATATTCATAGCGAGAACTAAGAATGCTCATAACACAAAAACTAAAATGAACATATGTATGTATATATAGCCATTACTAACACACATGTTTTCGGAGCAGGAAGGAAGGATGAATGTATGCACACACAAATCTGGTGATGTGAAACGAAGAACCCACCAAATTGGTGTTGGGGTGTGATGATCTGTGGCCCTGCCGGTGCCTCTCTACACAATATTTAGAATACTATGGCCATAATAATAAATATGGATCGGTCTCTCCCTGCTTCTGCTGCCTGCCTGCCTTGGTGGTGTTTCAAAAGCTCCACGCTAAATGAAATTGATTTAACGCAACGCTTAATATTCTTTATGGGTAAAAAAGTACCTCCATATTGTCTCGCTTAGCCCCTCCTAAGTTACATATATGGAGGGAGCGATGTGAATGAAATTTGGTTCGGGTAACAGAAGAGTCTGGTATCACTCGGTCTTGGATACGAAGAGTGATTAAACAAGTAAATAATCGAGTATTAATTTAAAAAACGTATTTTAGTAAGGTAATAATCATCTTCATATTCCCTTCGGTTTTAAATTTGGATATCATAGTGTTTTTTTTAATCTAACTACGGGGTTAATTTTTTATTTATAAGATTAAAATTAGTTATATTTTGTTTTATTACATTAAAATATATAATTATGATATTAATTTATTTTCAATTATGTTATTTTGATTAACGTGTAAGATGTGTGAAAGTGTTATTTTTATTATTATTATTATAAGATTTATATTAAAAGAATTTGAATTAAAAAAAGTCATGGTTAATTAGTCTAAATATCTCGGTGATTGATAGAATGCAATTTATTGGGTTGATATCAATCTTAGTTTTTAGCCTATGTGAATATCATACAATGAATGTTGTATGAATGGTTTAATATTACCATAAATTTAATCAATTGAAACTAATAGTCATAAATATGATAATAGTTAATGATTTGCTTTTGGAAGTTAATCCTTAAAATGATATTTAATATGTTTTACTATAATAATTATGATATTATTTTTTCTCATTACAATATATTAATAATTATGAATATGGTAATAATTAATGACTTACTCTATGCAGTTAATTATGATATTATTTTTTTTCCAATTACGATATAATAATATAGAAGAAAGTCTTTCGATTAATTGCATAGTTGACGTTTCGAACCAACTAATGCGGTTCATCCTCAGGACAGGGTCAACTATGCGGTTAGTCCGAAAGACTTTCTTCTACATTGTGGATCACAAAAATCTTAGATCTGATATAATAATACTCATGAATATATGAATATGGTAATAGTTAATGACTTACTCTATGTAGATAATCCCTGAAATGATATCTAATATGTTTCACTATGATAATTATGATATTAATTTTTTCCAATTACTATATTTAGATTTACGTGCAACGTGTGTAAATTTTTTCTTTTTAATTATAAGATTCATAACAAAAGAATTCTTTGTTGGCAAATGCAAATATGAGAGGTGATGATTGATACTATGTCATTTATCAATCACACTTCTTCATCTTTGTGAGCATCATATAATGCAAGTGAATAATAAGTGGACTATTTAAAATTATGAAAAATAATTGATACTCATGGATATGGTAATAACTTAATGACTTACTCTACATAGCTAGTTCCGGAAATGATATCTAATATGTTTCAGTATGAAATCTCTATATTTAAATCTCTTTTATTGAAAGTAAATTAGTGTTAACATGGCATGTTATTATAGTTTGGAATCTAAGTTTAAATATGAATGAAAAATATTTAACATAATTATTAATATAAAAAATTGTTGTTTAAAATTAGAATCTATTATATTCATAGTTAATTTTTTTGTAAGTTTGATTTTTTTATCATTTAATTTCATGTCATGTTTTAATTCCTTCATTTTAAAGGTAGAAAAAAGTATACCGTAGGAAATTTAATCTCTCTTGATGTTTTAGGTTTAAAAATTGATTTAGGATTATACAGATTTTTAGATATTATTATGTATATTTTTTCCAAAGAGATATTGTTACATACATATGCATATAAGTAGTTATTTATTTATTTTTATCATATGTAGTTATTTTCTTTTGTTGTCACTCAATGTTACGTGATAATATCTCCCCAATACTAAGTTGCAAATCACCTCACTACCCTCCATGCAATCAACTATGAATGCAATCCAATCTCTTATTCGTTGCCAACTAATAAAAAATAATAATAATAATAAAACATTTTCTTAATTTGCTTAGTGATTTATAAATATAAGTAAATCTTCATTACTTTTGTTATTACAAACTAATTAAGTCGACATTTTTCCCATAATCAATTCACAATGAAAAAAGATGTGTTATTATTATTATAGGAAGTAACAACTTTTTTATATTACTATAAAACATAAATCTATTTCGATTTCAATTTCATTAATAACTTCTACTTTTATTTTTACTTTAAGATTTGTATTCCTATTTCTTTTTCTGTTTGGCTTGATCCACTAGGGATTTGAACATTGAATCTCATGTTTTACATAATACTTGAATCTCATGTTTTAAGTAACACTTTATAATAGGGTGATCCCCAATTTAACTTCATAATAGGGTGATTCCCAATTTAAATGAGTTAATTGTGGCATGGGCAAGATTTGTTTTCTTTTTTATTATAAAACCAATTTGTATGTTTTGTTATTAGTTTTAATATAATGTTAAGTAATGCTAATTAAGCAGCTGAAAATAGGAAAGGCAGAGGACTTGGTTGGACTTCAAGCAGAGTATCTAAAATGGGGAATGAACACTCTTGCACCGCACATCATGGAAATATTCAATAACATCAGTCAGCAAGGAGAGACTGGGCAACTAGCCTAGCAATACCCCTTTTAAAAAGCAGATACATCAATAAACCTTCCAACTATAGAACCATTGTGATCAATCCTTTGTTTGCAAAGATTTTCGGCAGCATGGTAGAAAATAGAATTAGTAAGTGGGCAAAAGTAAAAGAAAAGAGGGCAAGAGGACAAACAAGTTTTAGGCCAAAGCATTCTACAGTGGATCATGGTATCACGTTGAGACACATTGTTGAAAAGGTTTGGGAGGACAAAGAAGAAGTATCATGCTACTTTATTGACTTCAAAAAGGCATTTGACACGGTCCCTAGAGATAAGTTGTGGCGTAGAATGAAAGAACTTGAAATTCCTTTGCATTATAGAGTCGTTGTCCATAGACTTTATGAAGAGGTGAAAGTCAAAATTAGAACCTCATCAGGTACTTCAGAAAGCTTTAGAAGTGACATTGGAGTCAAGTAAGGTTGCCCTTTTTTCTTTTTATTTCTTTTTGTAAATAAGATGAGTTATACTACTATATAGTAGAGCTATTTACAAAAGTTGGTTTGTGCAAGATTGTCTCTCCAGCACAAGAGCCAACAACCCTAGGCAATATGGTAGCCAAATTGACAGAATTGCAATGAAACTTAACAAAAAAGGAGCTATGTTTGCTATGAGAATTACAGTGATCAGAACTAGGAAGACAAACAGAGTCCAAAATTGACGTTGACTCCAAAAAGAGACCAAAAATCTAAGACGAACCGAAACTGTCTGTTCCTAGGGCCTTTATTTTCTGCTCTGAAATTGCGTTGCGCACTCAGTCGCGACCTCGACTCTGAAAGGGAGAAGGAATAAAAAGGATCTTGTTGTGCGCATTAGGGGTTGGCGGCAACCAGGTCGTCATCCAAGTTGATTGGTTGCTCTTGGGTGCTCTCTTCCTACGGCGCCATGGAGGAGGCTCCCACCGCTTCTTTCTTCGCAGTGGGGGAGCAGTCTACAGATGAATGCATCTTGGCAATAACCCTTTTCTTTAAGACTAAAGTGAGGAGATTCTCTTGTACTAAAAGGCAATGATGGACAGACTACACATAAACCACAAATTTGTTGGTGAGGCTGTCAATCTTGTTCCCCACCACCTTAGAGAGATTTGTCTCTCCTGCATAGACAGGCCAAGGATGGTCTTCATTTGCCACCAAAGATCGATAGAGCATGCATAGAGAATTTCCCTTGCTTTGGTGAGAGTAGGGTCTGGGATCCAAGCGAAGTCAGCAGCAACTTCATCCACGGAAACTTCTCTTCTTAGAGCTCTGGCCTAAGCCTCTAAGTTTGCAATTCTTCCTTGGGTTTCGGGGTTCACAACTACAGAGAATTGAGAACCACGTGCCTTGCTGAGGACTCTGCGCGAGTGGTGGGAAGAAAGCCTAAGGAGTTCCAGCATGAGGACTCTCGACCTCGGTCGCACCCCCGACTGGGAGCAGGACTAGAACCTCGCTTGGGAGCCATGGGAAGGGAAGGGGCAAGCAACAAGTTGATTACAGGGGGGAGGCAAAAAAACCAATGGGCCAGAGCGGACGGGATGACAGGGAGGAGAGAGTGAAGGGAGCTTATTAATAGGGCAGGGAGATGAGGGAAGGGGAATGAAGATGGAGCGTGGGAGGCGCGAGAATTAGGTGGTAGAGAGGGTACCTTACAGGACTGATTGGATAGAAGGACGGTGTCCCCGTGGGAGAATAGAGTTGTGGGAGTTTTATAAGGCACGACTGTCATTAGGAGGACAACCCAGGGCAGATATTCGTCAGAGCGACAGTCCTCCAAACTTTTTAATCCATCATTGTTGTGACTTGGGATCTTCCAACGGTTGATGTTCGTTTTTATGACTTCGCATTGCTGACGAAGATTACCGTATTCCATGTCATGCGATGACCTTGATCGCAACCAGAGGTTACCGGTTGTGCCTTCGTTAACCAACCTATCCGCCAACTTGTTCCCTTCTCTTTTGATAGCCTAGAAGTGAAGTCCTTCCATGCTTTCTATATTGTTTTTTATTCTCAGTAAGATTTTGTTTAAACGCAAATTGTTAGACACTTTGGCAGCGTCCATTCCTTGTTGAAGTTTCTTACTGACCTGCGTCATTAGAGTCGAATCACCTTCAATGATCAGAGGGCTAAAATTGTAGTGTTTTGCAATGGTGATCCCGTGTTCCAGAGCGTGAAGTTCAACAACATTATTGATAGAGGTGCCAATGTTGCCCTCATAAATCCACAAGATTTCCCCCTGAGCATTCCTGAAGACCCCCACAAAGCCCATTGAGCCCAGGTTGCCTTTAGCCACACCATCGTAGTTGATTTTAAGGGACCCTGGCTCCGGGGGCGACCACATGCAAGTAGATCCCCTATTTCTGGAAGTAGAGGAGGTCATAGGTGCAAGAGCGAGATGGAGATCCAACAAGGAAAGAATGCTCATATCTTAGCTGCTAGGAGGGTCGGTGGGACCCTGAAGAATAGAGGAAGCCACAACTTCCCGAATAGTTTTCTTGACAATAGAGAGGGTGACTTCCTCCTAGAGTGAGGTTCCCTGGAAGATTCGGGCGTTTCTTTCCTTCCAGAGCGTCCAGCATATGATACCTGGAACCATATTCCATGCCCTGTTAATAAGAGGATTATGGGAAATAGAGGAATGCCAGTTTTCGATGGTGTTTAGAATTGAGGAGGGATCTCGATCCGTTGCTCTGAAGACCAAATACACCTCGTTCCAAAGCCTGTTCGCGTAGGGGCATTCATTCAACAAATGATTTGTGGTTTCTTCTTTTTGCTGACATAGCTTGCTTCTGGAGGGTCCAATGAATCCCTTTTTCTGAGATTACCCCAAGTGAGAATTTTCCTATGCATTATAAGCCATATGAAGATAGATATTTTTGGCCAGTATTTTCTTTCCCACAACAATTTACACTTAAGCTCCGGTTAAAGTTGGTCATGGAGAGCAATGTATCTATAAGCTTCCCTTATGTTAAAGTGCCCCGCTAGTTTTTCCGCCATCTAATCTTGTCTTATGAGGTGTCGTAGAGAATTTGTCTTTTTTGGAGTTCACTTGAGAGCTCTTACCACACCTGAGGGTTGATTGGGGGATCCCACTCTTTCTCATCTATCCATTCTCTCCACGAATCACTTCCAGTGTTGGGTTTCCAATAATGGCATACCCTGTTTTGTCGTTGTTTTGCATTCCATTCTTGATCTGTCTGAACAGATCCTTATCAAGGTCTAGCCTTTGTTTCCAGCCATCTTCCCAAAAGAGGGCCTTTTCCCCATTTCCCACCTCCCAGAAAATATGTTTATGGATAATTGCCCAATTTTCCCACGCCTAATTCCATATGATCAAACCCTTTATGCTCCCATTAAGCCTTATAATTTGTTCCTACGAGTGGGTGGGCGCATATTTTGCCTTCCAAAGGGTTCCCCAGGGGGAGTTGGGGTTTACTATCCATCGCCATAGAGTTTTAGCTCCCAAGGCTTTTCCTAGGATCTCAAGGTCCCTGAGTCCAAGGCCACCATCTTTTTTGTGCTTACACATTTTTTCCCATGCAACGCACTTCTGTGTCTTGTCTGAAACTCTCCATAGGAAGTTCCTTTGCAGATTTTTGATTGAGTTGGAGATTGCTTTAGGGGAAGCCAAAGTCGAATATAAATAATGAGGAATATCCTGTAAAACAGATTTCACTAGAACGAGGCGACCTGCCAGATTTAGTGATCTGAAGGTCCAATTAGCCAACCTCTTTTTTAACTTGATTATCAGAGTTTCCCAAGTAGAACGAGCCATGGGCATATCAATGAGGGGAACACCAAGGTATCTGGAGGGGAGGTTTCTTATTGGAAATTCAAGGATTCTAGCAATGTTTCCTTGAATAGCCAAAGGGGTATTGAAGAAGAACAACTTGGATTTTTCTTGATTGATGGAGGTGCCAGAGGTAGCTGAGAAATCAGGGAGAATGGCCTTGAAGGATGAGGCTTTTTTTGCAGTGGAGAGGCCCATGAGCAAAGTATCATCCACAAATTGTTGGTGGGTGGAAGGAGGAGCAGAGGTGTAGAGTTTGAGGCCGAAAAGGGCATTAGAAGACAGGGATGCAGTGATGGAGCAGATGAGCCCTTATGCCATTAAGACAAAAAGAGAGGGAGAAATTGGACCCCCCTGCCTGACGCCTTTGGAGGGGTTGAAGGGCAAAGAGGGGGAGCCATTAAGGAGGATTGAGAAAAAAGCACCTGAAAACCATTGTCGTTATCCATTTTATGCAATCTTTATGGAACCCAAAAGTTGCCAGTACTTCTCTCATGTAATCCCAACTGATTTTGTCGAAGGCCTTTGACATGTCCAGTTGTATCATCGTATCGGGTTTCCTTTGGATTTTGAGGGAGTGGATTAATTTGTGGGAGAGGACGATACTATCCATAATTTGCCTATCTTCCACATAGTCGGTTTGGTGTTGGGAGATCAAGAGAGGCAAGATGATTGTTAGTCTGTTAGCCAAAACTTTGGAGAGGATCTTGTATATTACATTGTAGAGGGCTATGTGACGAAATTTGTCCGGGGAGTCTGCACTGTCACCTTTAGGAATTAGATTAAGAAAGGTGGCATTGAGAATTTTAAGACAGATTTTTGGATTCTAGATTCCTCCACCAGGGCATGGACCTCATTTTTCAAGATAGGCCAGCAAGTTTGTAGAAGTCAATGGTGAACCCATCCGGGTCAGGTTCTTTCTTGTTGGGCATACTCATGACTACTTCCTCCACCTCTTGTAGTGAAACCTTTCTTAGAAGCATCTTGTTGTGTTCCTCAATGAGGATCTCAGGAATGTGGTGGGTAATTTTTTGTATGTCCCCTACCTGATCATTCCTTGGCTCCGTAAGGAGAGTGTTGAAGTACTGATTTAGATTCTCTTCCATTTCATCATAAGAATGAATGAGGTTTCCCTCTCTATTCTTTAGAGCCAATATTCTATTATTCCTTATGTGTTGGATCATCAATCGATGGAAAAAAGCAGAGTTCCTCTCCCCACATTTTAGCCAGTTTATTCTAGATTTTTGATGCCAAAGTTTCTCTTCTTGTAGAGCCCTTTCCTCCCAACTTTGTTGTAGCGTAAGCTCTTCTTGTTTTCTTTGGTTTGTGATGTCGTCATTGATGATTTGTTGCTGGAGGAGTTCCATTTTATGCTCCAAGTTCCTTTTGTAGATGATTGTATTGCCAAAAGTTTCCCCGCTCCATTTTTTTATTTCCTCTTTGATTGATTTTAATTTCTGTTGAAATGTATACATCTTTTTAAGTATGGGGGATTACACAGTGCATTATATTAGATATCATTTTTGGGATTCAACTGCGTTAAGTAAGTCATTCACGTATGACCATTTCCATGAGAGGTAGTCCTAACTGACTAATTTCTCATGATTTTTGAATAGTTCACTTAGCACTCATTGCATCGGGTGATGCTCACAGGGGTGAAGAAGTGGGATTGAAACTAGTGAAAAGTGGAGAACGAATCACATAGCATCAATCATCACTTCTGGGGCTTACACCCGGTAACCAGGACTTCCCAGGAG
>APFE031716783.1:147549-184965 GCA_000404065.3 Pinus taeda
TCCTACTTGTCTATGGTTGTAATTCTCCATTTGAGGAGTTTGTTCCTACATAATAGGAATTTAGTTTCTCCTAGTTTAATGTGTGGTTGAGAGAATCTCTCAACCACACTACTGTACGTCTAAGATAGGATTCCTATCTTGAGACTATTAATTGTATAAATATGTGTAATTTCCTCATTCACTATATAATAGAATATATTGTTGTGTGCAATTTTTATATATTAAACTATGAGGGTATTGTCATTTTTCCTCCTTAGTGGCTTCATGACACTATTTCTAGTTCACATTCGGAGATCCATTTCCCTCTCATCATCGCTGGTTACATTATTTACCGACTTTTATGTAATCAACTTTAGACAACCCAAATTTCGTTTCTATTCTACTATTTACTATCGAAAACTAATATTTTGTCTTACAACATTGCTACTCGCAGGCCTTAAGGATGGGTTTTTGGTGGCCACTACTGGGTTCTTTTAAAACTTCCTTTTGTGTTTGGACCATCGGGTGTGAGGTAACTTTCTTTAATCTAACATTATTGCCATAGCTTTAAGGTTCGCTTCTAACTTTGAATGTCACGTTTCACTATCTTGCCCAGTTTTTATTTTGCGTTCTTGTCAGATATGCTTCCCCTCTTTCTACATAGGATCAAGAGTAGAGTCTCCTACCATGCGTAGCTCTCTTCAGCCAAGGTGAATGTAATTCTAGTTTTTAACTTATAATTGGTGAATATTGTGCGACAAATTAACTCTTATCTTGTTTGTATTATCACACCTACCTCATGGATGGTGGTATCTCTATTTTGTAGGTATGAGGGTTCCTTTTCTATGTTTGAGGATTCTAGCTCTAATGCACAAGCTACATTCTCGGTAAAACTATATATAGTTTCCTCTATCTTGAGTTCCTACAGTTTTTTATTGTTTTACAATTTCTACCCTGTTATTAATACAAACCCCTGTTTTTCCAAAATGTCGGTAGCACTACTACTGTAATAGGAGTAAAAGAGTGTGTGAAGCCAATCCTACTCTAGATATCATTTTTGGGATTCAACTGCGTTAAGTAACTCATTCACGTATGACCATTTCCATGAGAGGTAGTCGTAACTGACTAATTTCTCATGATTTTTTGAATAGTTCACTTAGCACTCATTGCATCGGGTGATGCTCACAGGGGTGAAGAAGTGGGATTGAAACTGGTGAAATGAGGAGAACGAATCACATAGCATCAATCATCACTTCCGGGTCTTGCACCCGGTAACCAGGACTTCCCAGGAGGTCACCCATCCCTGATCTCCTCTGGCTCAAGCGCGCTTAACTATGGATTTTTTCCCCACAATCAAGCCCACTTAGCTTGCTACCCCATTGCAAAACCTTAGCAAGTATTGTGCCTCATGAACCATTCAAGTAGATATCCCTTGACTCTTTTTGAATTTAAGTATGGGGGTTTACGCAGTGCATTATTAGATATCATTTTGGGATTCAACTGCGTTAAGTAAGTCATTCACGTATGACCATTTCCATGAGAGGTAGTCGTAACTGACTAATTTCTCATGATTTTTGAATAGTTCACTTAGCACTCATTGCATCGGTGATGCTCACAGGGGTGAAGAAGTGGGATTGAAACTGGTGAAATGAGGAGAACGAATCACATAGCATCAATCATCACTTCCGGGTCTTGCACCCGGTAACCAGGACTTCCCAGGAGGTCACCCATCCCTGATCTCCTCTGGCTCAAGCGCGCTTAACTATGGATTTTTTCCCCACAATCAAGCCCACTTAGCTTGCTACCCCATTGCAAAACCTTAGCAAGTATTGTGCCTCATGAACCATTCAAGTAGATATCCCTTGACTCTTTTTGAATTTAAGTATGGGGGTTTACGCAGTGCATTATTAGATATCATTTTGGGATTCAACTGCGTTAAGTAAGTCATTCACGTATGACCATTTCCATGAGAGGTAGTCGTAACTGACTAATTTCTCATGATTTTTGAATAGTTCACTTAGCACTCATTGCATCGGGTGATGCTCACAGGGGTGAAGAAGTGGGATTGAAACTAGTGAAATGTGGAGCGTTAAGTAAGTCATTCACGTATGACCATTTCCATGAGAGGTAGTCGTAATTGACTAATTTCTCATGATTTTTGAATAGTTCACTTAGCACTCATATATCAGATGGGGTAGCAAGCTAAGTTGGCTTGATTGTGGGAAAAACTCCACAGTTAAGAGCGCTTGAGCCAGAGGAGTTCTGGGATGGGTGACCTCCTGGGAAGTCCTGGTTACCGGGTGCAAGCCCCGAATGATGATTGATGCTATATGTGATTCGTTCTCCACATTTCACTAGTTTCAATCCACTTCTTCACCCCTGTGAGCATCACCCGATGCAATGAGTGCTAAGTGAACTATTCTAAAATCATGAGAAATTAGTCAGTTACGACTACCTCTCATGGAAATGGTCATACGTGAATGACTTACTTAACGCAGTTGAATCCCAAAAATGATATCTTGTATACATCTTATTTCCAGATCTTGTCTTCAAGTTGCTCCACCATTCCCTCATCTTGCCCAAGAAATCGAGGTGGTCCAACCAAAAAGATTTGAATCTAAAAGGCTTGTTTTTTGGGCCATGAGAGATGTGAAGCTTCAAGGAAATCAACCAATGATCATAACCAACTTGAGGGACAATTCTTGGCTTCATTTCCCAGGAGGTGAGGTAGACTTCTTCTGAGATGAGGAAACTATCTAGCTTAGAAGTTATATGTATTTCTCCCCCTCTTCTATGATTCCAAGTGAAGGTGTTGTTACTTGTAGGGATATCTATGAGATTGAGGTTTTCTATGGTGGATCGAAAGGTTTCTAAATCATTTTCAAGTTTCCTTATTCCTCCCTTCTTTTCCTCGAGATTCGTTATTATGTTGAAGTCTCCTGTGAGGATTTTAAAAGGCAGATGGGTGGAATCCAACAGATTGGAGATACACAGAAGCATCTTGATTCGATCAAAAACCTTATCGGGGGCATAGATATTTGTGATACATATACTTTCATTGGAACCGATCATTCTCAAGACCGTGGTTATGGAGTGATGAGTAGCAACATAGGAGATGAGATCATACTACAAGCTTTTCCATATGGTCATAATTCCTCCAGGCAATCCTATGGCAAAATTGGCTATGTAACTATAATGTTTGAAGCAATTTTTTTACAGGAGAGGAAGGTGAGTTTACTCAAGTTTATTTTCTTGAATGAGGAGGATATCAGGTTTATCAGCAAGGGTTCTATTTTTCAGGATTCTTTTCTTTCCTGAACCATTAAGTCCTCTAATATCCCAAGTAATGCAATTCATTGGTAAAGAGAGGGTGTTAGTGCTAGGGTCTTTACCTTTCCTTTGTTGATGAGTTTGGCGACCAGTTTTTGAATAAGTTGGTTGCTAGTTTTCCTACCCCTTTTGTGGCTTGGTCCTTCTAGGCTAAAGCTTCCCGCTGTTATATTTGGCATAATGCCTTTAGATGCATTGTTTTCAGATGGTGTATGATCTGAGTTGTGCTTGAGTTCCTCTTGGAGGAGATAAGCTCCTTCTATTTTCTAGAGTTGGTGTTATGGGATTTCCTCTATTCCATTTGTCTTCCATTCCTCTATTATTGATACGAGGTCTACTCCTTCCATTGCTTCTTCTTTAACACTTTCCTTTGGGGTTTCATCTGTCGATATCTGCTCCATTTCTATGTCCTCTTGTGAGTTCTCATCTTCCTTATTGTTGTAATATGAATCTCTATCCTCTTTTTCCTGGTTTTCCCCGGTTTGCTTGTTTTCTCTTGCTTCGTCCTCTGTCGGGTTACTCGGAGATGACTATTCTTGCATATTTACTAGGGCCTCGAATTGGTTTTGAGTGACTGCCTGTTGTTGTTCCTTCTTTGTATTATTTTTCCTACTATTTTTATTTCTTGTGTTAATCTGGGGAACCCCTCGCTATCCTTTTTCTTGTTGGCCTGCTCAGCGTTTTGAGGGACTTTTTTTTTGCGGGCAATCCCTGAAGAGGTGTCTGTGCTCATGGAACTTCCTGCACCGGAAGGGAATATGTTCATAGTCTATGCTCTGGAGCCAAACTTCATCCATGAAAAGTAGTTTTATGTCTTTTCGGGGGGCTTCGAAGACATCTATATACACACATATTCTGGCATAGGAGACATAATGTCCGCTTCGAGTGCCTTCAGACATTTTTATGTACTCTCCTAGTTCGTCTCCTATGCCTTTGAGGATTGAAGGAGCCTAATAATCCATTGGAAAGGAATAGAGGTGCACCTAGACTGGGACTCTTGTGAAGTCCTCTTTCTCAGGGGTGAAGTTTTCTTTCCAGAATCTCATATACAATCATGTTGAGTTGAAGAAGTAGGGACCTCCTTCAACTACCCTGTCTCTATCTTCTAGGAGGTCGAAAATAACTCTGAAGAACCCCTTTGAGCCAAGTTGGAGTCTGATTCCCCCCTTGGTTTCCATTTGGTCTGGATCCACCAGTTCAAGGCTTTCTCTTTGGGCCAAATGCCCATGAATTTGCAGATTACTATATGTTCTTGCATGTATTCTTTGTAAATTGCTACTCCTGGGTCTTGGATTTCCAACTCCGGAATTTTCTTGGCTTTTGGGTTACATTTACTCCTTGATTTTGTTCTTTCTTACTGCACCTGACCCTCTGTAGTGATAGCTTCCATTTATGAGGGAATGGCAGAGGTGGTGCCTTTCGTTGAGTGATTCTCAGCATTTTTACCTTTATCCTGCCTCTTAGCTCTGTTCTTGGGGTTTGCTCTAGAGGAGTGCAAGGTTGTACTGGAAGCCAGCTTGGTGAAGAAGGATTCTTGATCCAGCGGACGACCTATTACCATATCTTTGAAAGAAAGAGCGTCGAGGCCAACGTCCTGCTCCGCCATGGGAGAGGGAGGTGTGGGGGCACTGACAGGCTAATGGCGATGCAGTGGGCAGTTTTATAACTCTAATTAGTTGGAAATTTGATTTAAGGACCTTTTGATGATATCCTTAGGAGCTTGTTGAAAAGTGTAGCATGGGATTAGAGATAAGACCTGGTAATGATTGTCTAGAGGACTATTACAACGTGGAATTCATCTCTCAAAATTGGAATTTGTTGGGTTTCTTAGTAATTTGAAGTAAAAGTGAATGTTCATGAGTTATTTGTTGTTGGGATGGGGTGATAACATTTTACATAACACACTCCATAGTTGTAATTAATCAAGGAACTATTGGTAGATTATCAATTGGAATTATGGGCATCAATGTAATATCCCCAATATCCCCAACCAATTGACCCTGTTGGACCAAGTTAAAAACCAGCATAGATCCATCTTAAGTACATATTTAACATGAGCCGAGAGGGATCAAATTTCTTCACGTGCAAACTTCTTTAGATACATAATTCATATACATTTTTTTAAAATGATACATAATTCATATTAAAATATTTTACCTAACATGTACATCGAGACATTTTATCACGCAAATTAAAATGGTTTTTTTATTATTAATATATTTTTAAGTATATGTGAATATTAATTATTATTAAAATCTTTTATTTATAATCCACATTGAATTTATATACAAATTTTAAACCAATTTTAATTTTATTTTATTATTATTTTTTTTTATATATAAATATTATGAGTTGTTATGGACATAATTAGTAATATATATCTTCAATAGTTATTTAATTTCTTGTTGAAATATTTTTTAAAACTTTAAGATTCCAACATCTATTTACACTTTCTTTATTCTAATTCCTTTACATATATTCTTTTTGTATTTATAGCTCCACGTTATTTTCTATTTAGGATATAGTTTTTATTTATTTTTATATAATTTTTACTTTAAAGGGGAACAAACGAACGGACAAACTTACACATCACCTCATACTGGGCTGTAGAATGAGCCTCTCGGCTAAAAAAAAAAATAACAAATATATATAATATAATAATAATAAATAAAGGCGTAATCTAACTCATAAACAAAATGGCCTTTTTCACGACCATTTTTCTGGTGAATTTTAATCAAAATCTAACAGAGCTTTTTTAAAATTTGAGTTTAAATCGCTTAATCTTCATAATTTGAGTGCCTCTGGGGTTTTTCAGGGTGCTAAATACATTTATAAAATCAAAATTGTATTTTAAACAACAAAAAATCTTGAAATTGTAATGTCAGATTTTGGTGAATTCAGGTGAAAAATGATATTTTGTCTATAAATTAAATTATATCATAAATAAATGACCTTGCAAGACGTAATTAGTAGGGCAAGGGATATGCAAGATGTATTGCCCAAGGTTAGATTCCTACCCAAACCAACTATTCCTCAAAGGGGAAAGGAAGTTAAGCAACAACAAAGAGAGTTGTCAGGGAAAGACAAGTTGGATGATGAAACCAGGAAAGACCTCAGGAGGAGAAGGTTATGCTTCTCTTGTTAGGAACCTTGGGCACTAGGGCATCAGTGTACTAAGGGAAAGGCCCACTATTTTGAAGTATTTTTCTGAGAACAAAGATGGAGAAGAGCAACCAGAGCTAGATCAGAGAGGATCACAAGGTATGGGGGCGATAAAGGAGGAAACCCAAGAAGGGATTACTACTTCTATTACTGGGGTCCCAAGATACCACACTCTTTGGGTCAGGGGCACCATACAAGGACACAAGGTGACCGTGTTGATTGATGGTGGGGCCTCCCAAAACTTCATTGATGCAAAATTTGTAGCTAGAAGAGGATTGACAACTGAAGAATTTGGAGGATTTACAGTTTCGATTCCTGGGAAGAAGGAGCACAATCACATGCCATGCACTAAAATAGTCCCTAATATGAGTCTAACAATGGGGAACAACACGATTACAGATAATTTTTTTTGTCGTGGATTGTCCAAAATCCCATGTAATGTTAGGGGTTCAATGGTGATATTCAATTGGGATTCATACAATGAACTATTAAGACTTGGAATTTGCATTTACAGGTCCAGATGGTAAGAAGGTGATTTTAAGAGGAATCGTTGCATAACCGCCCAAGATTGTGACATATAACAAGATGTAGGCAAATCTTCGACATGGGGATATTGTATGGGTTGTGGAGTGTCGAATCATGGAGAAGAAACCAACATAACAACATAAGGAGTATCCCCTTAACATCGCGACATTATTGCAAAAGCACCATAAGGGTTTTGGAGATATACCACCACAACAACCACCAAATAAGGGATTTGAGCACATCATTGAACTAGAGGAAGGGGTCCAAGTTGTCATAACTACGCCTTACTGACATCCTAGAGCATATAAGGATGAGATAGAGAAGGTAATCCAGGAGTTGTTGGCAATTAGGACACATTCGACCAAGCTCAAGCCCTTTTGCTTCATTTGTGGTTTTGGTCAAGGAGAAGGATGTGTCCCTAAGAATGTGCATAGACTATCGAGCACTAAACAAAAAGACCATCAAAAATCGATATCCTATCCCCATGATCAACGAGCTGATGGATGAGCTAAAGGGGACCAAGTACTTCTCAAAGATTGACCTCCGCTCAAGTTATCACCAGATCAGAGTTCAAGATCAGGACATTCCAAAGACAGCTTTAAGATGCCACTATGGACACTATGAATTCCTAGTGATGCCTTTTGGATTGACCAATGCCCCTACAACATTTTAGTCATATATGAACCATGTGTTTAACAAGCAACTACGAAAATTTGTGTTGGGTCTTCTTCGACGACATCTTGATTTACAATCGAACATGGGAGGAGCATCTTCAACATTTGGACGAGGTTTTGGGAATACTATAAGCACAACAATTCTATGCCAAGATCTCCAAAAGTGATTTTGACATTACAAAAATGTTATATTTGGGTCACATCATCGAAGGTCAAGGCGTGAAAGTACACTAGGAGAAGATTGAAGCCAATCTCAATTGGCCCACTCCCAAAAATGTAATAGAATTAAGGAGCTTCTTGGGTATTTGTACTTATTATAGAAGATTTGTTAAGGGATATTCACAACTAGCAACGCCTCTCACTGACCTGACAAAAAGGGGAGCCTTTGTATGGACAAAGACAACACAAGAAGCATTTGAGCGAATGAAGTGATGAGTTCATACCCGGTTCTAGCCTTGATGGACTCTCCCAACCATTCGTATTGGAGTGTGATGCTTCTGGGGAGGGAATTGGGGTTGTTTTAACACATAATCATCATCCAATTTCTTTTGAGAGTAGGAATCTCCAGGATTATGAGCACTCTTATTCCATTTATGACAAAGAAATGCTGGCAATTATGCATGCACTGGCCAAGTTTCGGCCATATCTAGTGGGCAACAAGTTCAAGTTTAAAACTGATGACAATAGTCTCAGGTACTTCCTGGATAAGAAGGGATTGAATGACATGCAACAAAAATGGGTTACCAAGATTCAAGCCTATGACTTCGAGATCGAATATGTCAAGGGAAAAAACAATGCGGTTGCAGATGCCTTGTCCAGGAGACCAACTACCTTCTCCCTCATAGACATTATAGAAGATTGGAAGTCCAATATTTTGGTGGAAATTTTGAAAAACCAGTAAGTCTGTGAGATTTTTGATGGGCAGTCATCAGACAATCGATATAGAGTTTTCAATGACATTATCTATTATAAGGATCGAATCTATCTAGTACCAAAGTCCTAGCTGAAGATGGAGATCATACAAGCAACCCACGACTCCCCTCTAGCAGGATGTCCGAGATTTATAAAGACTTACGAGACCATTAGGGAGAGGTTCACATGGAAGGGACTCAAGATGGAAATGACCAAATATGTCAAGGAATGTGGTACATGTCATAGCAATAAGGTTGAACATACACACCCGACAGGTTTGTTACACTGTTGCCCATTCTGGAACAAAAATGGGAGAGTGTCTCC
Source organism: Pinus taeda (assembly GCA_000404065.3). Taxonomy (NCBI): domain Eukaryota; kingdom Viridiplantae; phylum Streptophyta; class Pinopsida; order Pinales; family Pinaceae; genus Pinus; species Pinus taeda. The sequence continues at coordinate 156,456 of APFE031716783.1, forward strand.
ATGGATTTCATGACAGGGCTACCCTCATCCAAAGGAAAAGATCATCTGACCAAATATGCCCACTTATTTGTGATTTCCTCCAGAAGCTCTGCATCTTAGATAACAAAGATATTTTTCCAAGGAGTATTCGTCTACGTGGTTTTCCTAAAACCATTGTCAGTGATCGTGATAGCAGGCTCATGGGAGCATTTTGGTATTCCGGTTAGCAGGCACAAACTAACTCCTAGTACAAGTTACCACTCGTAGACAAATGGTTAGACCGAACCAGTAAATAAATGGGAGGAAGGTTACTTACGAAATTATGTCATAGGGCAACAAAGAGCATGGACCAAGTGGTTGCATTGATGAGAATATCACTATAACACCACTTATCACATGTCCATAGGGATGTCACATTTCCGAACCTTATATGGATATGAGGCATTGTCTTTCACAAACACATCATTTGGAGATAGCAGGGCACCATTAGCGAAGGATTGGATCCATGGATGTCAAGGTATTCTCCGAGCACTCAAGGATAACCTACAAACAACTCAGAATCGACAAAAGTTATATGCAGATTGACAAAGGCTAGAAAGGAGTTTCAAAGTGGGAGATGAGTTTACCTCTGCCTACAACCGTATAGACAGACTACCTTAAAGCAGAAAGGCGCAGAAAAGTTAAATCCACGGTTCTACGAGACCTATTGATTTATCCGAAAAATAGGAGAAGTGGCATATGAATTAGAGCTTCTTGTAGAGAGCAAAAATCATAATATATTCCATGTCTCTTGTTGAAGAAGGCAATAGGGCAGAAAGACAAATCATCACATGATCTATCCCCATTATATGAGGAAGGACATCTTCAATTAGTTCAAGAGGAGGTGTTGGAGGTTTGAGAAAAGAAGCTTTGAAGCAAAACCATCTATAAATATTTGGTACAATGGAAAGATATGCCATGGGAGGAAGCATCTAACATTTAAATTGCTTGAGGGCAAGCAATTTTAGGGAGAAGGAATTGTACTATTCCCAACCAATTGACCCAATGGGACCAAATTAACAAAAAACAAAAAGAAGAAAAGAAAAGAAAAGGAAAAGAAAAAAAAAAGAGAGAAAAGAAAAAAAAGAAAGAGAGAGAAAAAAAAATTGTCCGAGAGCACATAGTTTGGCCAGGTAACTCTCAACCAAGGTTTCTAGCCTTTGTCGATCTGCCTATGGTTTTCTTCAAGCGACTGAGCTTTAAAAGGATGGAAGAGGAACGAGAGCAGGCATGGAATTTGGGATCTTCTTCATTTGATATTTTGAGAGTTCAGGCGAGTTTTCAAGCGAGGGTTTCAGGTCATTTTCACAATTGTTGGTGGCACCAGGTTAATTAATTAAAGGGTTCTTGCACTGAACGCCCATCCTGTTTGGATCCATGCGCTGAGGCTCACATGCCCTGGAGAATTCCGGGAGTGAGAGCGCTCAAAAAAGGGCCAGTCCAACGCCACGCAAGTCATCCGTCTACCCATTGAATGGAAGAATCACGAGCAGTCACACCCTGGGCGCAAGGGAGGGCCGAGCAACGACTAGGTTAGCTGACAGTCATGAGCGTCGGCGTCATTGTTGAACGCAGGCATAACAAAACCCTAGGCATATAAGACGCCCAGCACTGCTTGGAACCGTCGGCTAAGGCGAATGGTCGACGCCTTCATCGGTCACCTGCGATTGGTAAGGAACCATGACCGCGGGTTACTAATCTCTCAAGTGCCGCCAAGTCCGAGGTCCTCCACGTTCGGTTGAATACAATTAATTGATATGGCTGACAACAAACTGGTGGTAGGAGCAGTGAGTCATAAAATTATTGTAACGTCCCTCATTTGATGTCTCAGCGCTGATGTGTTAATATAATGATATAAATTGATTTTTGGTTGGATTCACTTTTATCACTTGATATGGGTATGGGTATATGGATAGTGACTATATGTATAAAAATATATGGAACATTTTTGTTGGGAAAATTCTAGGTTATAGCGGGCCTGAGCTAGAGGTGATCTGGGATGGGTGATCTCCCCGGAAGTATTGGTTATTGGATGCAAGCCCCGGAAGTGATGATTGAAGCTATAAAAATATATTGAACATTTTTGTTGGGAAAATTCCACAGTTAAACGCGCCTGAGGCGATCTGGGATGGGTGACCTCCCGGAAAGTCTTGGTTATTGGATGCAAGCCCCAGAAGTGATGATTGAAGCTATGTGATTCATTTCACTAGTTTCAATTTCTTCACCTATGTGAGCATCACCTCATGCAATGACTGCTAAATGAACTATTAAAAAATCATGAGAAATTAGTTAGTGATGACTACCTCTCATGGAAATTGGTCATAGATGAATGACTTACTTAACACAGTTGAATCCCAAAATGATATATAATAGAATGCACTGCGGAAACCCCTTAATACTTAAAATCTTTAATGGTGTTAAGGGTAATAATTCAAAAGCAGGCATGGTATTCACACTGCTTGGAGAATTTTAATATAAAGCATATTACAATCAATTTGCAAGAAGGAATAGCAAGCAAGCATCTTGGAAGATGCTTAATCTATGAGGTCAAGTAGATTCTAAGGACTCAAGAAGACAAGTGTCATGAAACTTGCACACCAAACTCAATTGTAATAAGTAGGAAGAAAAAAAGAAATTACATTACTCATGTAGATGGTGTAGTTTCAGAGGAAAAAGATTCTTGAGTTAAAGAATATATCTAGCTAAGACACAATACCATTAAATTAATCAACTATCAAAATATAGTTGCTACAAAGATACATTTCTCTTCAATAGACAACAAAAATGAAGACATCACACAACAATAAATAACAAATTTGGAGCTCAACACCAAATCAAAATAACACTGAAGTTATAATATATCAATCAATTTCTAAATTTTTTATATTTATTTCAAAGTTTTTTTTTTTTATTATTAATAAGCATTTATATAAGAACATACCCTGCATAGGTAGTCAAGATTTATATTTTGAAGATAGATTTTTATAAAATTAGAAATTTTCTTTATGTACGAACTCGTATTAAACAATACAATATTATCATTTTTATTAAAAGTACAATACCCACACACGTCCACATGGGGTAGCTCAAGTGGCAATGGCCGTGGAAATGAAGTCTCACCGAACCGGAGATCTTGGGTTCGATTCTTGTACTACCCTCCTCGGAAATGGGGTAAATAATGGACATGTAAAAAATTGAAAATGAGAGGGTCCTACCTAAGCTTAGAAAAAAAAAGCACAACACCCACACACAACATCTATAATAGTAGCTATCTTTCATATAAAATTTTCATTTAAAATTAAATTTATAATAACACACTAATATAAATTATTTTCATGATTTTGAATTATATCTATCCATTAAAATAATTTAAATTAATCATTATAATATGCAGTGTATGTCAGAGATGTTGTGTGTAACGTTACTTTGTAAAAAATAAAGTTGCTTTAAAAATCAAAACAATTTAACTCGAAAAAAAAAATAAAAAAAAAAATAACCTTATAAAGTTAAATAATAAAAAAATAAAAAAGATCCATGATTTTAAGAATCCATGGTATTGACACGTGATATTCAGTGGAATATAACCTATTTCAAGGGAAAATTAAACTAGCCTAGATCCATCTTAGTTTGATGTTATATTTAGATATATAATTAGTTGTAGAAAATGATGGGAATCCATGTAACTTATAAAGGTAAAAAATAATTATTGATATGTTTGCACTGGCATTTGTTTGTACATGTTCAGAGGTGGTGGAAATATTAGGAACTAGTACAACCACATTAAAAATATTAATGTGGTTGATATAGGCTTCATAAATATAACAAAAAAAACTATTACAACAAAAAAAACTATTGCAACAGGAAGAATGTCTTATCAATGCACACATTTACCTGATTAACGAGTTATATAAAAGTTATGAGTCAACTTTAACTTGAGAAAAAAGAATTACACATCTTATTGTAAAATGGACCATTTTGCTAAATAAAATCTGCTTATATATAAATGAATGTTATAAATAATAATGAGGAACTTATTAGAATTGGAATCATCTCAAATCCCTAGGAAGTTGGTGGGAGGGGAGCCACTTGGCACCAATCTAATTTTTTAAATTTATTAAAAGTAATGGACCATTTTTCTAAATGAAGTTTGCTTGTATATAAATGAATGTTATAAATAGGGGGGTTTTGAGGCGATGGCGAATATATTAAAAGTAATGGACCATTTTTCTAAATGAAGTTTGCTTGTATATAAATGAATGTTATAAATAGGGGGGCTTTGAGGCGATGGCGAAGATCTGCAACCATGGAGTGTCTCAGGCGATGGAGGTTTGTGGTGATGGAGGCTCTGAGGTGATGGGGAAGGTTGACTGGGCTCTCTTTTGCAGGATGATATGAATCAGTGATATCACTGATTAGTATCAAAGAATGGAGAGCACTAAGGCTTCGCTTGTTGAAATATTAATAATTCCAAGTGTGCGCATTTAATTCCAGAAAACCACCTGTTTTATATAGCATGACCTTCATGCATCAGTGGTATTTTGTATTTTTCAGGAGGGCTCCGAACACACTGACCAACTGCCAGGTGTCTTAGTTGACTTTTCAAAACCACCCATTCCCCGAAAGGTAAAGGTCGGTAAGAAGAGGCCTTCCGATATTCACCACAACCGTTCGATCCATGAGGGCAAGATCTATGGTTGGTAGCTCATGGTACTTCATTGTTGTTTGTCCCAAAAGATTTTGCCGTGCCAGAGGGTAGCAACTCGAACCAGAGGTGAAGGACAAAAAATTTAATTTACTGCCATGAATATAATACATGAATTTATTGCAGTTAGTAAGTGTTGGTAAAGTCTTTAAGTTTTTTATTCACGGGAAGTATGGGCATAGGTAAATGTTTTTAATTTTAATATTTTTTATTATTTACACGTGTAGTTCTAGTTTTTAGAGCACAGTAAAAACATATGTTATGTTTTGTTTTATGTTTTTTGCTGAAAAAAAATGTGGAACAAACGTGCGAAGAAGTAAAAAAAGGGGGATTTCTTTTTTACAGTGGTTTTGGGCACATGGAATAGGCAGGAGCGTAAAAGAATTTTTTGTTGAATGTAAAATGTGAAGGAGAATGTTTTTAGGTGAATGTAAAGAAATTTTACACACAGTAGTGTAAAATTTCTAAAAGAGACAGAGTAATTTTTTTTGGAAGTTCTTGGTGAATCCTTCTGTTAAGAGGAAGATCTTTTGTAACAGGTTGTTTTATTAATGAATACATAGTGTTTCCATGTGTGTTGAAAACTCTTTCTGCTAAGAAAAATTTAGCTTCCCTGTGTTAAAATCCTGTGGAGAAAACAGAGCATTATTCTTTGTTCTTTTGTGTTTGAAATTACCAGAAATTTCCAACATGGTATCAGAGCTTGTCCAGGCTATTTGAAGGTGTCAAAGAAGCTGAAGGAATGAATTTTTTCATTATTCTTTGTTCTTTTGTGTTTGAAATTACCAGAAATTTCCAACATGGTATCAGAGCTTGTCCAGGCTATTTGAAGGTGTCAAAGAAGCTGAAGGAATGAATTTTTTTTTTTGCTACAACAGCTTCTCCAGTAGAGTGAAGACTCAGTTAAAAGAATCCAAGGTATTTGTGTAGTTGTTGAAGACAGTCAATTATTTTTAAATACATAGTCAAGGATTTAGAAGCATAGTTTAGAGTGTAAGAATGGCTAGCACCAGCACCAGCGTATTTGTAATACTCATGACTATTGGGCAATAACCATGAGAGCTTTGTTTACCTCACAAGATTTATGGGAATTTGTTGAGAATGGATTTGAAGAACTAGCAAATGAAAATGAGTTTCATAACTTAACTCGGACAGAGAAAGATTTGTTGAAGAGCTATAAGAAGAAGGATTCTAAAGCCCTCCTCTTCTTATATCAAGCAGTGCATGAGAGTGTGTTTCCAAGGATAGCAACAACCAAGACATCCAAAGACGCATGGCAAACTCTCAAGACAACCTATCAAGGCATGGAGAAAGTGAAGACAACAAAACTACAGTTGTTGAGGAGAGATTTTGAGAATCTATGCATGAAGGAGTCAAACAATATTGACTCATTCTTCACACAGGTAATTGGTCTGGTCACACAAATAAGGTCTCATGGAGAGATTCTTGAAGAAATGAGGATTGTGGAGAAACTGTTGAGAGTCCTACCCTCAAAGTTCAATGTGATTGTCATCACCATAGAAGAGACAAAGGATCTCACAAATTTCTCAGTTGATGAACTACATGCATCATTGGTAACACATGAGCAGAGATTGAGTAGAAATGAAAACTCATCTCTAGAACATGCCTTCAAGACCCAGATGTCCTTTGGAAGAGGAAGAGGTCAAGGTAGAGGAAACAAGAGAGGAAGAGGCAGACGCCAAAACAGAGGTGGAAGAAACAGTCCAGCAAACACTCAAGGAAGAGGCAGCAATCCAAATCAGAACCAAGGCTAAGGCAGCAACCAACAAAGTGGACAACATCATGCTCAAGGACAAAGGTATGAAAAATCCAATGTTCAATGTTATTATTGTAAAAAATTTGGGCATTATACAAATGAATGTAGGAAGAAGCAGCATAATATGAATAATAGATCTAGTGCAAATTTCACTAGAGAAAATATCAGCCAAGATAATTTATTGTTAGCCTGTAATATAGTTGAAACAAAGAGTGATGATGTATGGTTTCTAGACTCCGGTTGCAGTAACCATATGACAGGAAACATAGCCCTGTTTTCTAAGTTAGATCATAGTGTCAAGTCACAAGTCACACTTGGGACTGATAGCAAAGTTTCTGTTATGGGAAAAGGAGAAGTAAAAATCTTTACATAGAAAGGTGAAAAAAAAACCATAGTAGATGTCTATTATGTTCCTGGAATGAAATGTAACCTCTTGAGCATTGAACAGCTTGTTCAAAAGAGTTACAATGTTTTCTTTGAGAATGATGTATGCACCATCATGGATAGAGCACCTAGCAAAGGATGTATTGCTGAAGTGAAGATGACAAGGATAGGATGTTCCCTCTCAGGATAAAAGTTGATTTAAAAGATGGGGTAGAAATTGCAGCAGTTACACAAGAGGCTTTCCAAAGCGAACCAAAAGATGAAAATTGGTTGTGGCACTTGAGATTTGGACATCTCAACTTTGGAGGTCTTAACTTGTTGAATAGAAAATGAATGGTAAGAGGATTACCATTGATAGAGAAACCAGACCCTTAGAGATTGTCCACTCAAATTTATGTGGACCGATGCAAACTCCATCACTTGCAGGCAGCCAATATATATCAACATTCATTGATGATTTTACTAGAAAAACTTGGGTATATTTCATGAAGAACAAAAGTGAAGTGTTTGAAAATTTTCAAAATTTCAAAGCACTTGTAGAAAACCAAAGTGGGCTGCGTATCAAAGTTCTAAGAATTGATAGAGGAGGTGAGTATATCTCCAAAGAATTTCTACATTTTTGTAGAGAAAATGGAATTCATAAACAATTTACCACAAGGTACACTCCACAGCAAAATGGAGTCGCTGAAAGGAAGAACAGGACAATCATGGATATGGCGAGGAGTATGTTAAAGGCAAAGCATTTGCCAAATGATTAGTGGGCTGAAGCTGTACACTATGCAGCGTATATTTTAAATAGATGCCCTACAAAAGCAGTTATGAACAGAGTGTCAGAAGAAGCATGGAGTGGGAGAAAGCAAGGAGTCACCCACATGAAAGTTTTTGGATGTGTGGCTTATGCACACATTCCAGATCAGCTAAGGAAGAAGTTGGACAGCAAAAGGGAGAAAATGTATCATTGTTACAGTGAGGAATCCAAAGCTTTAGGTGTATAACCATCCACCAAGAAGTTTTTTGTGAGCAGAGATGTTCAGTTCATTGAGGAGGAAGCTTGGGATGGAAGCATAGAGAAAACAATGAATGTTAAAAATTGTTTGTCTCATGATGAAGATGATGAGGAGATGGCTGAAATACATCCCCACACAGCAGCGCTAACACAAGGGCAGCAAGAGACACCCTTGAGGAGAAATGAAAGTGCTTCTCCAAGCGCATCACAAGGAGGAAATTCAAGTGCTTCTTCAAGCACTTGTACACCAAATGAAAGAGGTAAGAAGTTCAGAAATTTAAGTGACATTTATGAACAAGAGGCAGCAAATGAAGTTATGATTCTCTGTTTGCTTTATATTGTCATGTTGATGACCCTATTCATTTCGAAGATGTTATTAAGGATAGGAAATGGATAGAAGCTATGGATGAGGAGATCAATGCCATAGAAAGAAACAAGACATGGGATTTGGTTGAACTACCAAAAGGAAAAGAAGTCATTGGAGTTAAATGGGTCTATAAGACCAAGAGTAATGCTGAAGGAAAAATAGAAAGGCACAAGGCAAGGCTTGTTGTATGGGAGAGACTATGAGGAAACTTTTGCACCGGTTGCAAGAATGGAAACCGTGAGAGCAGTGTTGTCCATAGTAGTACAAAACAAGTGGAAAGTTTACCAAATGGACGTGAAGTCAGCATTCCTAAATGGAGTGTTCATGGAAGAGGTTTACATTGAACAACCTTCAGGCTATGAAAAGAAAGGCCAAGAGCACAAAGTGTGCAGATTGAAGAAAACTCTTTATGGGCTGAAGCAAGCACCAAGAGCGTGATACAGTAGGATAGATTCCTATCTACTGGAAAATGGATTTGAAAAGTGTGAGGGAGAACCCACCCTCTACATCAAAGAAAAGGATGGTAAAATTCTAATTGTTGTGCTATATGTTGATGATGTAATTTTCACAGGTAATGATGATTATCTTATTGAAAATTTCAAAGCAGTCATGAAAGAGGAATTTGAAATGACTGACATGGGTTTGCTAAGATACTTCTTAGGAATAGAAGTAGAACAAAATGGAAATGAGAATTTTATCTCACAGGCAAAATATGTTAATGAAGTGCTGGAAATATTTAATATGCAGGACAACAAAGCAACAATCACTCCCATAGTGATGAGATTAAAACTCAGCAAAGAGGACAGCAACAAGGATTTTGATCCTAGTTTGTACAAGAGCATAGTTGGCAGCCTCATGTATTTGACTGCAACTAGGCTGGATATAATGCATGATGTTAGTTTGATTTCCAGATTCATGGAGAGGCCAAAAGAAGCACATTGGCAGGTAGCAAAAAGAATTCTGAGGTATGTTAAAGGTACTAAAAGGTTTGGCATTTTATATACTGTCTCAGAATGTTCAGATTTAATTGGTTACAGTGATAGTGATTGGGCTGGAAGTGTAGATGATCGGAAAAGCACGTCCGGTTATGTTTTTCACATGGGTTCAGGAGCCATTTCACGGGCTTCTAAAAAACAGCCTATTGTAGCATTGTCTACAACAGAGGCAGAATATGTGGCAGCTACAGCAGCAGCATGTCAAGCAGTTTGGATGAGAAGAATGTTGAGGAGCTTATGCCAAGAGCGAGCAAAAGGAACTGTGATTTTTTGTGACAATAGCTCAGCTATTGCATTATCCAAGAATTCAGTGTTTCATAAGAGAACGAAACACATAGACACAAAGTTCCATTACATCAGAGAATTGGTAAGCAATGGAGAAATTGTCTTAAAACATTGCAGGACTCAAGAGCAGGTTGCAGACATTCTGACCAAACCATTAGGGCATAAAAGTTTTGAATTTTTGAGGAAATGTTTGGGTATGACTGATAACCCAGCAATTGAAATTAAAGGGGAGCGCTGAAATATTAATAATTCCAACTGCGCGCATTTAATTCCAGAAAACCACATGTTTTATATCGCACCACCTTCACGCATCAATGGTATTTTTCAGGAGGGCTTCGAACACACCAACCAGCTGCCACGTGTCTCAGTTGACTTTTCAAAACCACCCATTCCCGGGAAGGTAAAGGTCGGTAAGAAGAGGCCTTCCGATATTCACCACAGCCGTTCAATCAATGAGGGCAAGATCAACGGTTAGTAGCTCATGGTACTTCATTGCTGTTTGTCCCAAAAGATTTTGCCGCGCGACAAGGCAGCAACTCGAACCAGAGGTGAAGGACAAAAAATTTAATTTACTGCCATGAATGTAATAAATGAATTTATTGCTCCCGGATCCGGGTGTTGCCCCTGCCATAAATGGCATTCATGCACATTAATCCTCCCTCGTACTGCCACCTGCTTCGCAACGTGGAGCCCCAAACTTCATCTGATGGAGGGAAGAATATTTTTATGGCCGGAGGCCGGCGCCATTAATGAAGGCCGAAGCCCGAAGCCGCCTGCTGTGGGTTATTTACATGGAGCTCCCCGTTGGTATTTCCACTTCTTGGGTTCAGGCGTCTGGTGTTTAGTTTGTTTTGCATATAGGATGCGAAGGTGAGAAGGAATCCAGTTTTAGAGGTGAAATCCGAGCCTGTTTAGGCTTGAATTTGCAACACCTCCATTCTACCTGTGTGCTGCATAGCGGAAATCCTGCGGTGGCCTGGGGTAAGTGGTTTATTCATTGTGACATCAGTTACATTTGTTCTGTCTCTCGGTTTCGGCCTCCTCTGTTTATTCTCTTGAGCCTATGGTTCATCTGAGGCATTCTTCTGGGTTTCGTGTCTGTTCTTTTGGGTTCTCGTGACTGTTAGCATCATGAAGCGTCCAGGGAAACGAACCCGCTCGGGTGATCGACCTGGCAGCAGCAAGTGTCCCTTCGCTCATCCTCTGCCCAACCCTGTGCTCACAACCATTAACCTCTCCTCCTCTCCCGAGGATCCTCCTCCCAGCAATCCTTCTCGTCATCCGCTTCCTAACAGTGCCTTTCAGTCCACACATTTTAAATTCCAGAGTAACCTGAACAGGCCTCTGATTTCGACCCAGATTACCATCATCATGTCTGAAGAAGTTAACCAGGTTGACCCTCTCTCCTGCATTAACCCCAATTCCTCTCACAGTAGTGAGCGATCCTCTGCCAAGAATGCCATGGATGTCAAAAGGGAGATTGAACCAGTTATCCAGGTCAATTTGCCACCGTTAATCCCTCCCCTGGTTGACTGTGATCATTTTGAAATTGAAACCGATGCTGGAACCACCGATAAGGTGCCGGAAGGCAACGTGTTAAGTGATAAAGAACTTCTCAGTCAGGACGATGCGTGTCTGGAGGCCGAGGAGACACAGGGGGAAGTGGAAAAAAATGAATAATTGGCATTTTGGTTCGTTCTTTTTTGGCTCTCTGGTGGAGGCTCCGGGAGCACTGCCCAGGAATTTTGGCCAAGACTCAGCTTGACAGCATCAACTCTAGTTTTGGGTCTCTCCTCGATGCGGTGTCTGTTCGGTTCATGGACCTGGGATTTCAGTTCTGTTTCTATGTTCTTCTTTCTGTTCATCTCTCTCGGTATGCCTGTAAAGCCAACATAATTGGCTGTTTGTTTCTGATTCTCCCCAGTAGTTTCTACAGTAATGGGGCAGTTTTGTAATGTGAAAGGCTTGCGAGCTCCTGCCCTTGCAGCAGCCGACTTATGTAAAAAAAAATTGATTTCCAGTTAATAGAATTAGATGTTACAGAGAAAAAAAATAAATGAATTTATTGCGGTTAGTAAGTGTTGGTAAAGTCTTTAATTTTTTTATTCACGGGAAGTATGGGCATAGGTAAATGTTTTTAATTTTAATATTTTTTTTATTTACGGGCGTAGTTCTAGTTTTTACGGCACAAGTAAAAACATATGTTATGTTTTGTTTTATGTTTTTTGTTGAAAAAAAGGTGGAACAAACGCACAACAATGCGAAGAAGTAAAAGAAGGGGGATTTCTTTTTTACAGTGGTTTTGAGCACATGGAATACGGAGCAGCTTAAAGGAATTTTTTGTTGAACGTAAAATGTGAAGGAGAATGTTTTTACAACAGTGAATGTAAAGAAATTTTACACATAGTAGTGTAAAATTTCTAAAAGAGACTGAGTAATTTTTTTTTGGAAGTTCTTGGTGAATCCCTCTGTTAAGAGGAAGATCTTTTGTAACAAGTTGTTTTATTAATGAATACATAGTGTTTCCATGTGTGTTGAAAACTCTGTTTGCTCAGAAAAATTTAGCTTCCCTGTGTTAAGATCCTGTGGAGAAAACAGAGCATTGTTCTCTGTTCTTTTGTATTTGAAATTACCAGAAATTTCCAACATCGCTGCTCACTACAACTGAGGGGATTGTTGACAGTGGGGCATGGAAGAGGGGGAAATTAATGGCGTGTGTTTGGGCCTCGATGCTCTCTACAATCGAGCAGTGCACCGACAATGGAAGGCATCTCTCGAACAAGGACTTGAAGGGTCGATCCAGAGTCATTGCCTTGTGTTAGAAGGGTTAGTGCACAAAGGGATATTTATCTGAATACTTTTGATCATCAGATTTGAACCTCCATTTGTATGCGAAAGAGATGGGGATAATTCACCTATTATCAATCTACTGCATAGGGCCAAATTTTCACTAACAACACTCGACAAGGCTCCTCCTTTAGTGTTTACTATGGGAGTTTTGACACATATGTAACCATACCTGCTGAGAGCTCACATCACATTATTGGGGATGCCCAACTCTTTGACATTGAGGCCAGATCTGACCCGATCTTGCAGGAAGGATGATCACGATATTCAAGGACATGCTATTACATGTCAAGTTTGTACTCACAGAGGCTGTCTCGAGTAGATCTGAAGATTACTACACCACTGTCTACAATGAAACCCACCATTGAGGTATTGTATGATATAAATCTTCGACCTCCCATATCGAATCAGGTTTCACCACACAATTTGTGCGCATCTAATACTTGTCAAGGCAGGTCAGGAACTATATCGAGGATTCTTGAACTCCTTTCATCAGATCTGCCCTCAAATACATTTGAACATAGAGTAGTAAGGATCCTGCAGTCAACGAATGAGCATGTAATGCAGCCTACGCTACAAGAATCAGAAATGTCATTTGACACTAATTCAGATCTTGATACTCATGCGTCCCTGGATCAAGAAGATCAGAACCTCTTCCATTTTTTTCTAAAAACGCCTGCTAGTAAATATTCATTAGTATGGGTGCATGCATCAGACAAGGTTTTTCAATTGAAGCAACATATCATGCAAAATCTTGGTTATCCATCACATCTACAAAATCTGATCTGTGGTGGCAAATCTATGTAGGATAACCAAAATCTACATGAATACAACATTCTTTTTGCAGCCACCATCATCCTAAATCTGAGATTGAGAGGCGGAGTAGAGGGATCAAGTAAATCAAAGGGAGTTGGAGGAGTTGTTGGCTTTAGCTTACCAAAAGGTACAGGACCAAACCATGAATACATAAATGGTGGACTCTCTTACAAAAACATCCTATAGTGCAAATCAACAAATACAACTCACATAGAACAAACACACAATATTCCCAGTCTCTACATAGTGGAGCAAATGAATCATGTCCCCGAATTGAACATAGACATTCCATAAACAAACGATCTCTGCACTACTTATGAAGCACAAGCCATCATCTACAGATTTAACAATTTCTGGCCAAAACTAATGAATCTCTTTCACTGGATATTCACAAATTATACAACAAACTGTGAAATATACCTTTGCTCCAAAGGATTATTCATTGTAAAGTTTTCATCATTGGAGGATCGATAAATTATTCTTTAGGAAGGCCCATGGTTTTGGGGATAGATAGGACTTTTAATTACCCCATGGTTCCCAGATTTTGATGCAAACACCAAGATTGTTTCCAGAATGTCGCTTTAGGTTCGACTTCATAACCTCCCCTTTCATTTCTAGCATAACCAAGTGTTAGAAGACATTGGGACTATCTTAGGACGATATATAAAAACATCACACAAAGAATGGAGGAACGAATTTATACTTTCGCTTGAATATGTGTGGAAGTGGACCTCAATAAAGGCTTGCCGGATTTCATACAATTGATTCACAACAAACAGAGTTGGATTGAGTTCTTAGATTTCGAGAACACAACCTTCAGATGTTGAATATGCCGACAAACAAGACATCTTCAAAACACATGCTCTGAAGCCAAGAAAGAATCATGAAGGAAGAAGAAACCAGGAAAGCAACCCAAAGGATGGAAATTTCCCCTAAATGAGTTAGATGAGGAAGAAGACGAAGCAAAAAAAGCTCCCATTCCCAATGTGGAAAATCGGAATTCGCAAGAAAAAAAGGAAAGGGGGAAGCATCACAAGGACCAATTGATTTACAGGTCACTGCGACACATCTAGCAAGGATACCAGAAGCAAAGGATTCTAGCGGATACAAATGTCATCATGCATATGACAATTCCGATTCACACAAGGAGATTACAAGAATAGAACAAGGAAATAAGCTAGCCATTGTATCATTCACGTCATCTCAAGGAGAATAGTGAAAGGTTGAAAACAAGAAATGGAGAAAAGTTTAACCTTTTCTCTTCATCTGTTTAGTTGATTGTTTTGTATGAACTTATGATCATTAGTCTTAGATTAGATGATGGAATGCTTTCAAGCATCTACAACATGTAATTTTGTTTTCATTAATAAAAATACTGTTTTTCCTTGGGAGAAAAAATGAATGTTATAAATAATAATGAGGAACTTATTAGAATTGGAATAATCTCAAATCCTTAGGAAATTAGTTGGTGGGGAGTCACTTGGCATGCATCTAATTTTTTAAATTTATTAAAAGTCAGTGCAACCTAACAAATTCTGTAACACACTGCAACCCTTGATAACATTCAGACTAAGCATATGCTAAGCATATTCCCTTAGAATCAATCTAGGCCATCAATTAAAAAAATAAAATAAAAAAGTCAATAGATCCTCATCCACCTTAAGTTGAAATAAGAAGCCTTCCTCATCCTCCTTAAGTTGAAATTAGAAGTCTTCGGCAAAATGTAATTATTAGATTTTATCTAATATTTTTGCCTATCTCCATCCACTTTTAACTAGGTTATATTGCGTAAAATATACTATTATAATATTACATTTTACCCAATATTTCCCCTCGACTCATCCACTTCTTATTGTAATTTTTCTTTATATTTGAAGTTTGAAACTAAAGAAACTCAAGTATAAAATGTAATATATAGGTTGAGGTGTGAGAAATATTAGGTAAAATTAGTATTTACTCATCACCGTGGCTACTATATTTCATCCAAGATTTCCCCTCACCCAATTCACTTTTTATTAAAAAAATTATTTATATTTGAGGTTCATAAGTAAAATTAACCCCTATGTAAACATTTTATCCCAATATGGTAGAGATGTTCTAATCTTTAACATTTTGACTAGGTAAAAATAAAATAAAATAAAAACATAAAATTAATAATTATATTTATATTTACAATCATAATTAATAATTAAACCAACATAAATCCATCCTAAATCTTGATCTACTAAGTGTAAGAGGAATCAAATTACACTTGGTAGATCCCTAATTAAAATAGATCTATGCTAATAGAAGATATAACTGATTTAATTAAAAAACACACACACATACAACATTTACAATGTTACCATAATACGACTTGAGTGGGCCTAATGGTTAAGAGCACGTGTTTCCTTTTAAGAGGCCATAGGTTCAAAACCAGAGAGGGTAGAGTATGTATGCCTATGTACACTTAGCAGCCAAATCATTGAGATGAATCTCTTGTCCCACCAATAAAAGGGTCTCATACACCAATTTGGTAGTCTCTTGTCTCACTAATAAAAAAGTCTCATACACCAATTTAGTGTTTGACTTGACCTTAACCTTAAAATTAGATAATAATAATAATATAAATCCTTTATTAAAATCAAATTTTACAATAATGGAATAACATATAAAATATTATTCACTTCATTTTAAATTAAATTAAACTTTAATTATTAATAAAAAAAATTCAGATTCTCCACTTAACCTTTTTTTTAAATTAAAATAACAATACACTGACACAGATTTAAATATCGAGTGAAACGGAAACAAACAGAAAAGTGGTTTAAATTTCATAATTTTTAAAATTAAACTAATATTATTATTGACAAAATTAGAAAAGTAGTTTAAATTTAATATTAATAATTAAAATAATTAGATTGACAAAATTAGAAAAAGTAGTTTAAATTAATAATTTTAAAATTAAAATAATATTATATTGACAAAATTAAATACGAACTAAAATAAAATAATTTAAATTTAGGAATCAATAAAATGTTATTTTCACAATTTCGGATTATCAAATAAAATTATAATTATGATTTAATAATTAATTAAAATATTATTATTTTCTATTATAAAATTCAAAATTCGAGGGGAAATTATCCTATTTCTAAGACTTAGGGTGAGAGTAAAAGTCAATACAATAATATTTATAGACACATAGTTATCGTAATAATATTTTTTATTGTTTATTTAATCATAGATGGGAAATAACAACCATTCTACCCTACCACCTCACATAAACCCAATTAACTAATTATAATATTCAAGTTGTTAAACAACGCAATATATTACTCTTAGCTTTAAATTTTAAAAGAATTTTATATGTAAGTCTTCAAAATTTTACTTTGGATAACCGAGTAGACCACTACTCTCCCAACCTCACTCCAACCAGATTTGTTGGCGAGGACAACTATGCAAAAACTGAGTAGAAATTGCCATGTTTTACATAATTTTTAGAAACAAAAAGATCAGATAGCCCAAAAGACAAAAAGGATAAGTAAACATCCAACAATCATCACTAATTAAGGGGGAGCATCATGTGCTTGACCAACATTCAAAGCCACATGAGGCACTAGAATTCTATGGGCATGGAATTCCACATGAGCCAAGCATGCCTCCATCACATCAAGATAGTCATTGGTGCGCCTCTGGCTCCTATGCAAAGAAGCCAAATTGTCCATCATACCCCATTGGTTTTGTTGTAGGTCATTCATAAAAGCAATGACTTCCTTTCGACCATCATGACCTTGTTGTTGCATTTCCTTCAAAGTTTCCATGACATTTCTCATGTGCATGTCAAGGGAAGCCAGAGAAGGTGGTTAGTCCACCCGACCTAACAACGACACCCGGTCCTAAGCTAATTCCTCCTCTACCACATCTCCCTCCGCCCCTTCTTCCTCACACACTGTCGCCTGCTCACCTCTGCCCATAGGCTGGCCCCGAGGTCCCACTCCCCTCTTAGCCTGATCTCGTTGTCCAAACATCACCAAGGAGACAACACCATTTCCGAGAATAAAACCCACCATAAGTCGAATGCGCGACCCACTCCAACAGACCCCAAGGTCCCCGCACACACCCAAAATTTTGAATAGTCCACCCAGTACTAGAAACACAACTATAAACTCCAAGTCCTCGCCCAACTCCCACACTACAGAAGCCTTGAAGAAAAAAAAATCTAGACAGGAAATGCCACCAACAAAACCACCACAAGTAGCAAAATGGTAATAAGCCATAACCCAACACCTCGACCGCTAGTGGGGGGACAAAGAATTATACAAAGATCATCCTACCAACACCAGAACAGATACAAATTTCTTCAACGCGAAGGACCACATAGATACACTTACCAAACAATTAATGAGAAAACTAGCAACTAACCTTCCATAGGTCCTAGCAACCAGAAGCAACACTCCCACATCCTCGCCCTCTAGTGAGTAAGATAAATGAGAGCTCCTCCATACCCTATCCCCCAGACCCCACACAAAGCGAGAGGGCTTCCAAACATGTAGACCTTGCATTTCGCTCCACCTCACAACAGCTACAAGTAAGCTTTTTCAACACACTCTCGCCCATACCAAAACACCACGAACAACATAAATGGACAATCTTCCACTGTTTAAAATGATCTACCTCCTTCTCGATGATTCTATTCATTTGGAAATAGTTGTCATGGTCATTTCACCTACCATCTGCATCCATTAATAAAACAAGTTATGTCTCCTTTGCACCACCCTCTTTTACCTAGATCATCCACCCCCACCGAGGTTTCTAAGTCTGAATCTACAATGCTTCTGAGTTGATCCACCCAAGTGGAGGAAGGAGGGGGACAGTGTTATTGAATCAAAATATTTTGATCTTAGCTTCCCCAATTCTCAAGCAGGTATGCGACCTTATTCCTAGTTCTCAATGAGTGGGTTGTTATGATTGAATTCTCTAAACCAACAGATTGAGTCGCCAAATTTTGATGACTTTATGGATGAGTGAACCATTAAACAATTTCTTTACTACTGATACTACCAACAATGAGTCCCCATCTATCTAAAGCCTTTGGTACCCATTCTCTTGGTAAATGGTTAACCCATGAGCTAAGGCTATAAATTCAGCCACGTTGTTACTTGTGTTACCTCAATGACCTACGTACCAACATATGGGTCCATCGCTATCATCTCTAAAAATACCTCCATAACCCATTGGGCCTAGATTCCCCTTAGAAGCTCCATCAAAGTTCAATTTAATGAAACCAGGAGTAGGTCAGGAGAAGACTGAGGGTGAATTTCCAAGAACATTCACCTATCTAGTAGGGCTAGGAGCTACTAGACATTGGGAGAGATTAAGGTCTTTTAAGATTTACATCTCAAAGGCCTCCACCTTTTAATCCTCCTCTTCCCATTTTTTTGAGAGGATTGTTTCCTTAATGTTCATACTAAGTTTGAGCCACAAATCATCTACAATGCTCTTGTTATCCTTGAGGATAATGCTATTATGAACTTTCCAAACATTCTAGAGAAGAAGGCCCCGCACCAAAACCCATGCCCTATTGACTATGAGATTCCAGAAGAGGGTGGTTCTCCACAGTTTGATAGTTTCCCATAAGTTGTTTCTAGATTTGTGTCCAAATAATGATCAAACTATGTTCCAAAGAATTAGGTTGGGAACCTAGATGGGCCTTTGAATCCTTTACGTTGCAACAGGTCCCAGGTTAATAGATGTTGACGACCAATCAGCCACAAGAAGCTTGCTACTTTCAAACACAACCTCCCTCCCAACACTTTGCTCCAGAAGACTTCTTTGGAGAGATATGAATTCTTAGCCAAATGTTCGTAACGTTCCTTTTTAGAGAACATCCCCTACGTCTGGTATCACCATCTCAATCTATATTCATCCAGAGCTACCTAAAATTTCCTTTCTCTTAAAAGGTAGTCAAGGTGTTTCCCAACCTATTGGGTGGTAGTGAAGTTCCACTCATTTTGATCCTTCCAAATCCTCCATTGGTCTTGAGTGTGTTTGGTATTTCAGTAATCAGCTACAACTACTGCCCCTATACTTCAGGTGAGTTCCTTTATACTCCTCAGGTCCTCTCTAAGTCCAAGTATTGGGAATTGATGCCACAATTCCTCCAAAAATTGAGTTGTGCCTCCATTTTGTATTTCCCAAAACATATGATCCTATATAAATTGTTGTTGGGCCTTTTTCATATTCTAAATCAAAGACCCCTCTGAGAAATCATGGTGTCTAGAAATCACTTATGATCCCCTTACTAGGCTATATTTTTGCAACCATATCTGTTTCCAAAGCTTTAAGCCCCTTTGAAGCCATTGCCACGATAATTTATCTCCCATTAGCCTGTTGAGTGTCTGGATCCCTCATTCCAAGGTCTCCTCCACTCCTTTGGGTACATACCTTTTCCCACACAACTAAAAACCATTTTTTAGGCATGTTGGGTTCCTTGCCATAGAAATTTCTTGAAGATGGAGACGATATCTATATACCCCACTTTTGGGGTTGGAAGCACTATCAGTTGATAAATTGGAATAACATGTAGTACTGCCTTCAGTAAAACAATGCGATTCCAATTTATCAACTGATAGTGCTTATATAAATCTAGCATGAATATGATAACAAAGGTCCAACTAGATAATATTTTGGAAAGGTTATCCTTGAGATCTGCCTAGAGTGAAACCTTCAATGAGTTCCCTGCTAAGGGGATGCCAAGATACTTATTAGGGAGAACGCCAATTCAGAATCCCAATGTTCATGCTAGATTTCTTTGCACCAACTTGTTACTATTGAAAAACTAAATATTTGATTTCTCATCGTTTATTTGAGTCCCTGAGGCTTCTTGTGTTGAAATATGTAACTAGGGTCAGTCTTCATAATGACATATGTAATCATGATTTTATGTATTTAATGAAAAGAAAAATAAATTTATTATTGTTGATTCTTGAGGCATGGGTTTCATGCTCAAGGGAAATTTATCTTTAGGTCAAGCACCCATTTAGTGCCTCTAGGGCTTGTTATTTTGTCTACAAGTCAATTGAGTCATTATCATGTATTGAAGACCCATTTGGGCATGTTGCATACTGTAAAAAGAATTTATTTGAGTCAAAATAGAGTCAAAAGACCCTCCAAGACTTCATCATGGTGCAAAGATCAATTTGAACTAAAGACAACAATTCATACCCCTCACAAACCTATAAATAAGAACGAACTCGACCTCATTTGGAGACTCACTCAAGCAAGTTCGATATTCTCAAGATAGCTGCTAGAGAAGGACGAAAAAGGAGAAGAATCAGATTGAAGCTTTTGGGCCTCTCTCTCTCTCTCTCTCATGTTAGGGTTTCTACATTTTCTACCCAAAATAATTTATTGGGTACAAAATTTTGTTGCGTAGATCGAAATTGCAGAAGAATTTGTTGCGTAGGTCGAAGTTGCAGAAGAATTTGTTGTGCATGTCGAACTTCCAAAAGAATTTGTTGGGTAAGTCGAAATTGTAGAATTTGTTGGAAGCAAGGTTTGACTTGGTCTTGGTCAAGGGTCATAGGTCTTGGAATTCGTCAATTGAAGTTCTATAAGAAGAGAAGAATTCTTGTGGGTTTTCCTCTTAGTTGGAGAGGTTCTGGCCCTGCCTGATCTCCTACATCTTGTGTCCTATTGTCTCATTGATTTTATTGTTCAGTACCTATTTGATGATAAAGAACACTAATAATAAGTTTGGTTACCTTTAGTCCCTCCATCTTAGTTAAGCTTAGTGGTGCCCAACTCCAGCAACCTCCATGTATCATTTTCTTTATCATTCCTGGATGAGGAAGGGACGCCGGGGATGCTAGTCTGGAGGAGGTCCAACATAAACAAAATTCTCTCATCAGAGTTGTTGGGAGGTCCATTGGTATTGTGAAGGGGGTAGGAAGCCACTGTCTCCCAAATGGCACTCTTGATCTTAGATAATGTGATTTCCTTTAGAGTTGAGATGCCTCAGAAAATTCTGGCGTTACATTCCTTCCATAGAGCCCAAGAGACCATACCGGGGATTATGTTCCATGCTCTATTAACCAAAGGATGGGAGGAGAGGGAAGGTTGCCAGTTTGAGATGGTGATCAGTATGGAGGAGGGATCCTGATCTGAACTATTGAAGACCAAGAAAACCCAATCCCAAAGTTTGGACGCGTAGAGACATTCGTTGAGTAGATGGTTTGAAGCTTCTTCCTCTTGCTGACAGAGTTGGCATCTGGAGGGACCAATAAATACTTTTTTCCTTAGATTATCCCAGGTTAGAATCTTTCTATGCAGGACAAGCCATAGGAAAATATAAATTTTTGGCAAATGTTTTTTGTCCCAAATAGATCTCCTTTTAGGGTCCAGTTGAATTTGATCATGCTCTGCAATATATTTGTAGGATTCTTTTAAATTGAAGTGACCAACAATGTTTTTACCCCAACGAATTTTGTCCTCTGAGGTGTCATGAAGGATTTGTCTTTTTTGAATTTTAGTTGAGAGAACAGACCAAACCTGAAGATTGATGTGGGAAGCCAAGTCCTCTTGACCCAACCATCCTCTCTAGTTGTCCCCAATTGCGCTTGGTTTCCAATAATGGCAGACTCTTGTCTTGCCTTTGTTTTTCATTTTGGTCTTGATTTGTTGATATTGATCTTGATTGAGTTCAAACCCTTGTTGCTAGGCATCTTCCTAGAATAATGCCTTGTCTCCATTTCAAATCTCCCAGAAACTATGTATTTGGATGATAGCCCTATTCTCCCACGCTTGGTTCTAGATAACCGAACCTTTGATGCTTCCGTTGAGCCTTATAATTTGCTCTCGCGAGAGGGTAGGAGTGTACTTATCCTTCCATAGGGTTCCCCAAGGGGAGTTGGGGTTTGAAATCCATCTCCATAGAGTTTTGGCTTCCAGAGCCTTCCCTAGGAGGTTAGTATCCTTGAGTCCAAGGCCACTGTCCTTTTTAGGCCAACATAGTTTTTCCCAGACAATAAGAGCCCATTTCTATTTTTTCTCTGCTCCTATCCATAAAAAGTTCCTTTGCATGTTTATGAAATTATTGGAGATCACTTTTGGGGCAGCGAGAGTCGCATATAGGTAGAGAGTGATTGCCTGTAAGACAGATTTCACAAGGACAAGACAACCAACAAGATTGAGTGATCTAAAGGTCCAATCGGCTAACATTTTCTCTAGTTTGTTGATCAGAGCTTCCCGGATAGCCCGTGCCAGTGGCTTGTCTATCAAGGGGACCCCTAGATAATTGGAGGGGATAGAGCTAATGGGGAAGTCAAGGAGCCTAGCAATCTTCTTGTGGATAGGTAGAGGGGTGTTAAAGAAGAACATCATAGATTTCTCTAGATCGATGGAGGTGCAAGAGGCCGCAGAAAAGTCATACATAATGGTCTTAAAAGAGGAAGCTTCTCTGAAAGTTGGGAGCCCCATGAGCAAGGTGTCATCCACGAATTGTTAGTGCGTGGAGGGTGGAGTAGGGGCATGAGGCTGGAGACCAGATAGCATGTTGGCTTGCAAGGCAACATATATAGAGCGGCTAAGCCCTTCAACCATGATGACAAAGAGAAAGGGAGAGATAGGGTACCCCTGCCTAATACCTCTGGATGGATGGAAGGGTAACATGGGGGATCCATTCAAGAGCATGGAGAAGAATGCACCAGAAACCATTGCCATGATCCATTTGATACTCTCTTTTTGGAACCCAAAAGAAGCTATAACTTGTCTCATATACTCCAAAATTATCTTGTCGAAGAATTTAGACATGTCTAATTGAATCATCATGCCTAGTTTCTTTTGCACATTGAGAGAGTGGATAAGTTTGTGAGAGAGGATGATGTTGTCCATAATTTGCCCGCCTTCCACATATCTTGATTGATGATGAGAGACAAGGAGAGGCAAGATTCAAATGATTGGCTAGGAATTTGGAGATAATCTTATAAATAACATTATAGAGGGAAATGGGCTGAAACTTGTATGGGGAGTCAGCCGAGTTTCCCTTCGGAATTTGAGTGAGGAATGTGGAGTTGAGGGCTTTTAGGACATACTTTTGAATGTTGGATTCTTCAACAAGGGGATGGACCTCATTTTTAAGGATAGGCCAACATGCTTTATAGAAGTCTATGGTAAAACTCCAGACCAGGGGCTTTACCATTGGGCATCCCCATGGCAACATCCTCCACTTCCTGGAGGGAGACTTTTCTTAAGAGCATTTTATTATTCTCTTCTGTAAGGATCTTGGGAATGTGTTTGGTGATTTTTTTGATATCCTAATCCTGCTCATTCCTTGGCTCCTTGAGAAGAGAGCTAAAGTAGTGGGTGAGCTCTGCTTCCATCTCCTCTAGAGAGTGAAAAAGATGCCCCTCTCGATTCTTCAGAGCCAGAATTTTGTTGTTCCTTCTGTGTTGTATCATACATTTGTGGAAAAACGCAGTATTCTTTTCCCCACATTTCAACCAGTTGATTCTGGATTTTTGTTGCCATAACCTCTCTTCCTGGATGGTCCTTTCCTCCCAACTTTGTTGTAGTTTCTATTCCTCTTTCTTGTTATTGTCTGTGAACCCTTCTTCAATGATGTGTTGCTGTAGAAGCTCCAACTTGAGCTCCAGTTTTTTTTTTTTTATCCGTGATGATATTGCTGAATGATTCTTTGTTCCACTTTTTGATTTCCTCTTTGATATATTATAGTTTTTGTTGGAAGGTGTACATTTTTTTGTCAGATCTGGTGGGAGGGTTGGTCCACCATTGCTTCATTATGTCCAGGAATTCCGGGTGATCCAACCAAAAGGCCTCGAATCTAAAAGGCTTGCTTTTTGGACCAGTGGAGATTTGTATCTTAAGAGAGATGGGCTAGTAATCCGAGCTTGCTTGCGGGAGGATATGAGCCTCCGTTTCCCAAGAGGTTAGATAGGAAATGGTCTAGCTGAGAGGCAATTTTTCGTTCCCCTCCTCTTTAGTTGTTCCAAGTGAAAATTACATTGCTGGTGGGGATGTCGATGAGGTTGAGGCTTTCTATGGTTGAAAAGAAAGCTTCTGAGTCCTTGTCTAGCTTCTGGACGCCTCCCCTCTTCTTTGCCAGATTAGTAATCATGTTGAAATGACCTGCTATGATTTTGAAAGGGAAATGTATGGGATCAAGCAAGTTGGAGATGCATTGAAGCATCTTGATTCGAACTATGACCTTGTGGGGGGAATAGACATTGGTTATACATATACTATCCTTGGTACTAATGATGCTCAGGACAATGATAATGGAATGATGAGTTTCCAAAGAGGAGATGAGGTCAAACTTCGAGTTTTTCCATAAAGTCATGATCCCTCCTACAGATCCTATAGCCGAATTGGCTAAGAAGCTGTAAGGCTTGAAGTAGGTGTTTTGAAGGAGAGAAGGGTTAACTGACTCTAGTTTGGTTTCTTGAAGTAGGTGTTTCGAAGGAGAGAAGGGTTAACTGACTCTAGTTTGGTTTCTTAAATTAGGAGGATATCAGGATTGTCAGACATGATTATATTTTTCAAGATTAGTTTCTTCCCTGGACTATTTAGTCCTCTTATATTCCAAGAAATTCAATTCATAAGTAAGGAGAGGGGTTTAGGGCCAAATATTTTACCTTTCCTTCATTAATGAGCTTGGCACCCAGTTCTTGGAGGAGATGACTAGTGGTCTTTCGGCCTCTTTTTCAACTTGGACCTTTGAGGTTGAATCCACCTACTGGAATGTTTACTAAGACGCCTTTTGATACGTTGCTTTCTTGTAAGGGGTGGAGTGCCTTGAGTTTTAGATCTTCTTGGAGGAGTTAGGCTCCTTAAATTTTTTGTAGTTGGTGTTCTGTTAGAGCCTTTATTCCATTTAAATTCCATTCCTATGTGATGGTTGCAAGGTCTACCCCCTGCAATGCTTCTTCTATGGCACTCTCCTTTAGTGTTTCCTTGATCGCTATTTGGTCTATTTCGGTGTCCTCTTGTGAGTGCTTGTTTTCTCTGTTAATGTTATCTCCATCCCTGTCGTCTAGTTCTCTATCTGCTTGGATCTGCTCTTCTTCTCCTGCTTCATCTCCTGTTAGATGGTTTGGATCTGATTGTTCTTGTGTGATTTTCAAGGCATCGAAAGGGTTCTGACTTGCCTCATTATGTTGATGCATTTTGGGGATAACCTTTTTCTTGTTGTTCTTGTTCCTAGAGTTGACTCGGATGTATGCTTCACTATCCTTTTTTGGTTTGCTTACATGATCGGAGATTCGAGGGGCTTTTTTTAGAGGACAATTTTTGAAGAGGTGATCGTGCTCATGGAACTTCCTGCACCTGAAGGGGACGTGTTCATAGTCTATATTTTGTAACCAGACTTCATCCCTAAAAATTAATTTTTGTGCGTTTGGAAGGGCTCCATAGACATCTATGTACACGCATATTCTGGCATAGGAAATGTAATGTCCATTTCTATTTCCTTCAGACATTTTAATATACTCCCCCAACTGATCTCCTATGCCTTTTAAAACCGAAGGATCCAAGTAATCAGTTGGTAGGGAATATAGGTGCACCCAAAGTGGAACTCTTGTGAAGTCCTTTTCTGGTGTGAAATTGTCCTTCTAGAATCTCATGTATAGGTCTGCCGAGTTGAAGAAATAAGGACCGCCTTAAAATTTTTTGTCTCTGTCTTCTAAGAGGTCAAAGATTACTATGAAGAATCCTTTGGAACTCAACTGGAGTATTATCTCCCCTTTGGGTGTCCAATTTCTTTGTATCCACTAGTTCATGGCTTTTTCGGTTGGCCAAATGCCCATAAATTTGCATATGACTACATATTCTTGCATGTATTCTCTGTAGGCTGCAACTCCCGAGTCCTGGATTTCCAGTTTTGGCATTTTCTTGTCTATGGGGTTGGAGTTATTCTTTGTTTTTGTCCGTTGTTCTTACTGCTGCTCCTGATTCCTTGTTGTGTTTGTGTCTATGGAGAGGTTAGTCGAGGCCATTCCATTTGCTGAGAGTGTTTCTTTCTTTTTCCCTTTCTTTGTTTCTCTGTTTTTCTGAGGTCGTTCCTTATGATGAGAGTGGCCGATTTCTTTGTTTTCAGGGTTTCCCCCACGGGGACGAAACACAGAGCTGGAGGCTAACTTTGTGAAGAAATATTCTTGGTCTGGAGGCTGACTCGTAACCATGTCTTTGAATGAGAGGGCTCCAAGGTTCGAGTTCGGCTCTGCCATGGGGGTCGGGGCACGTCTTGGCTAGAGGCGGTCATGAAAAGAGCTGACGGGTCAGTCTAGGTTACAGAATGGTCAGAGCTCCAAAACCCTTTCCCTCAAAAACATTTGAACTCCACAATTACACTGAATTTACTTGTACAAAGTATAATCATTTTTATTAAAATCATTCTGACATACAACATCTATAATAACATCTAACATTCATATAAATATTCATTTAAAACTAAATGAGAGAGGACGCAAACCTAAAATACTATCTCCAGGTTTTGCAACAAGGTTTCACTATTTCCCATTCTTAAAGATGTGGTATATTGGAAAACTAGACCAGGGGACAGCTAGATGAAATTCCTGTGTTTGAATCAACTTCAAGTGGCAACTTAGAGTGGTCAAGTGGGGATGACCCAACTTTCAAATCCTAGCAGACATGCTCCTTCCTTGCGTGGGTTTTGCTAGATATGGTTAATATTGCTATTGATGTAGACTTCAGAAAATTATTGAGAGTACAAAATGTGTTATTCTTTACTCAAGTCTAGGAGGATGGGGCAAGTTATTTCCACGTTTACTGTCCATCAAAAAGAAGGGTTCCAACTATTGGGAAAAAAGAAACACATGAAATATGAAAAATCAGTCTATTTAATTTACAGTGGAGAAAATTTACACTCAATCTACACTTTCTAAGAGAATAGAAAGGATTCTCACCTCTTCTAATAGATTGGCGTCACCTTTTTTACATTCGGGTCAAGATCATCCTCTGCTACCCAGACCTTGTTTTTTCAAGGTCACATAGTGATAAAAGGGGAGCTTGGAAGAGCAAACCTTGAGGTTAAGCACTAAAATTGTAAAAGAATGTAATATTGCCAGCCAACAAAACACAATTGCTAATATGAATGAGACATACCAATACTTTCCAGTCCTTCCACTCTTTGCAACAGATTAATACCCATGAATATAGTGGTTGGGCATGTTTTTTCGGTGGATAAAATAAGAATAAGAGTAGATTATAATGTTGCAAAAGACATCATAGAGAACAAAAGTCTTCACCTCTTAGTACTTGCAATGTTCAAGGTGTCATGTCCCACACTTCGAGTACATTTAGATGAGGAATCTCTCAGAAAGAAATAATGAAATTATCTTGATGCTCACTAATGAATCAAGAGTAGTCATTGAGACTGTCAAGAACTCCATGAATAAGAAAAACAAAGAGGGGTTAATGTCTGGTAGATATAACATTAGAGAGGGGAAAAAATTTCTCCAATAAAAAAGCAATTCATATTGTGTATTATGGAATACTCTTGGTGCTAAGACCATTTCCTAGGATGAGGTAGGGGATCATCCATCACTAACTCCATTAAATCTTTAAAAGTGGGAACATTGAGTCACTGCCAATCCTTTGAACCCCTACTAAGATAAGGCGGGATCATCTTTGTTAAATTTGGAAACTAGTGCCAAAATTCATCTTGGACAGCTCATATGAGGCAACTAATATTTTTATTGGATCCCTCTCTCCGAGAGGTGTAGGATTGATCTAAAGATCATCCCATTCTGACATGTACAAATGTAGTTATGAATTTATTTTGATTATGGACAATTTTCAAGGTCGACCAACCATCAAATGACCACCCTCAAGCCCTCAATGTTGCATATAAATATAAGGAGCCTCCTCCTCATTATGGCATCTCACACATTCATTCTTCTCTTTCCTTCATTGTTTGGGTATGGATATTCTAAGGCTTCTCTCTTTCCACACGTGCAAAGAAGGGACTGTTCTTTTGTTGTCCCCGCGTTGACCAAAAGTTGCACGAAGCTATTTTGACCAACGTTGACCAACATTGACCATCTTTGACTACGGTTTTGTGTGGCGTATTTCTATTTGGGTAGGCAGCAATTCTGGGCATGAAATCCGAGGTTTTTTGACTGGCATTGACTGTGCTAGGGCTTGTTGTTGTGTTGACTTTCATTGATCAGGTTTGGTTGGATATTTTTGGACTGTTTTGGGCTGATTTGACTTAATGCTGAAGGTCGAGTTGACGAAGTTTGACTGAGCTGTTTTGGAGGTCAAAATCTGACATGTTGTTAAAATTGGAAACTAG
>APFE031716783.1:189320-215171 GCA_000404065.3 Pinus taeda
ACACGGGGGCCGTAGCCTAGCAAGAGGCAGAGCTCGGGCATATGGGCGATTATTTTGCAGAGTACCAGGCCTATGGGCAAGAGTTCAAGGAAGCCCTCTCATTCAAAGATTTTGTTAAGCTCCAGCGGGATAGCAGACCCTGGGATCATCACAGAGGGTACCGGCATTACCATGATGGCCACACCCATCGTGCAGCGAGCAGATTCCACGTGCTTACGTTTGATGGCTCATCAAACAGTGTGACAAAGTCTTGGGTGGAGAAGTTGGACATTTATTTCCAGCTTAACCAGATGTCAGAGGCAGAGGCCATCAAGGTGGCAACGTTGCATTTGGATGGCGAGGCCCAAGGTTGGTAGTTTCGTGGGATGGTTACATTGGGGCACTCCACAGTGATGTCATATGTCGAGTTTATCAGGAGACTGATGGAGCGATTTGATCGGAGGGATCCAGAGCAACATTTCGTTGAGCTGATGAGGTTCAAACAGACAGGGAGCCCAGAGACCTACATTGCAGATTTCTTGAGGGTCTCCGTAATGGTTCCAGACCTCTCCACGGCACGGAGGGTCTATATGTATGTTGAGGGGTTAGCAGAGCCACTTTGGGGTCTAGTCCGATCCACTAGACCAGCTATGCTCCAGGATGCTATCAGCAGGACCCGGGACTTACAGGATGTCTTACCCAGGACCCGGACACCTTACCCCAGAGACAGAATTTCCATTCTAAGGGGAAGGATGTGAGGATTCCACCTCCAAAGGGGAATCCAGGACGAGTACAACTTGATGATGATGCTAGGAGGATGCTAAAGAAGAAGCGGTTGTGCTTCACTTTTCAGGAGCCATGGGCACCTAGATATAGATGTGCTGTTGGTAGAGCACATTTTATTGAGGTCTTCTCCGAGAGCAGTGGAGAAGAGGATGACGAGGAGGATGTGGAGGTAGGAGATATCCATGCCATACAGGGACCTTTGCCACCTTCACCACCAGCAGCAGGTGGTGCATCTTTTGCACCCACTGGAGGGGCCCTTACAGCGTTGCGAGGAGTTCCCAAGTATCTGACGCTATGCGTACGAGGGACAGTGTGTGGCCAACGCGTATCAATTTTGGTTGACAGTGGGGCAACCCACAACTTCATTGATGCCCCAATGGTTGAGCGAAGAGGTATACAGACAGAGAGCTTCGATGGGTTTTCAGTATTGGTCCCAGGAGATCAAACCATGAAATGTGTTCATTATGTTCCAGAGCTTTCATTGACGATGGGCACCTACACATTGACTGACCACTTTTTCATGGTCGATATTCCGGGCACCAACATGATACTGGGTGTTCAGTGGCTTATCACTCTAGGGAAGGCCATGACATATTGGAAGACCCTGGAGATGGAGTGGGATGATGAGAAGACAGGGAGGCATGAGAAGATACGCGGACAACACACATATCTGCCTCAGACTGTCTTGGCTCATCGGATGGAGGCAGTCTTCCGAAAGGGAGACATAGAGTGGGCAGTGGAGCTGCGTGCATCAGAGGCAGGAACTACAGGGCAGACGGTACACCTAGAGATACAATCTATCCTTGATCGGTATGCCATAGTGTTTGGGGAGATTCCACCAGGACAACGACTAGATCGGGGGTTTGAGCACACCATCGAGCTTCAGCAGGGCATACAAGCCATGATTACCACCCCCTATAGGCACCCCAAGGCCTATCGAGATGAGATTGAGCAGGCTATCCAAGAGTTGCTTGCATTGCTAGATTTCATGCAGCCATTTGTTTTGGAGTGTGATGTGTCGGGAGAGGGGATCGACACAATATTGATGCAAAGAGGTCACCCTATAGCATTTGAGAGCTGGAAGCTCCTTCCGCACGAGAGTATTCCATATACGACAAGGAGATGCTGACCATCATGCATGCATTGGCTAAGTACCGACAGTATTTGGTAGGCAACAGGTTCAGGGTGAGGACTGATTACAACAACCTCAAGTTCTTTTTGGAGCAGAAGCAGCTACAGGAAAGGCAGCAGAAGTGGATCAGTAAGATCCAAGCATATGACTTTGACATTGAGTATGTCAAAGGTAAGAACAACATGTTAGTAGATGCCCTTTCACGTAGACCAGCCATGTTGTCTCTTATGAGCTTGGATACAAATTGGAGGGCTCGACTCTTAGTAGAGTACTCCAAGGATAGATTTTCATGTGAGGTTCTGGATGGGTAGGTGGCAGATGACAGGTACAGGGTGGTCGATGAGATCATCTTCTACAGGGACCAGATATTCTTGACTGAGGGGTCTCATCTCAAGAAGAAGATACTCCAAGCATCACATGATTCCCCATTGGCAGGACATCAGGGTTTTACCAAAACCTATGGGGCCATTAGGGAGAAGTTCTCATGGAAGGGACTCAAGGAGGACGTACTCTAACACATCTGGGAGTGCGATGTTTGCCAGAGGAACAAGGGAGAGATGAGCCATCTCGCAAGACTATTGCAGCTTCTTCCCATTCCGGAGGGGAAATGGGAGAATATTTCGATGGATTTCATCACAGGGTTGCCCATGGTATAGGGCAAGGATTGTATCTTTGTCGTCGTTGATCGACTGACAAAGTACACACATTTCTTTGCCATATCCGCACACTATACAACAACATAGGTGGCCGAGCTGTTCTTCAGGGAGATCTTCAGGCTACATGGTCTTCCTAAGACCATTGTTAGTGACAGGGACAGTTGTTTCATGGGCGGGTTTTGGCAGGAGCTTTTCCGATTAGTGGGGACAGAGTTGACACCGAATACTAGCTATCACCCACAGACGAACGAACAGACGAAGATAGTTAACAAGTGGCAGGAGGGCTACTTGCATAACTATGTCAGTGGGTAGTAGCGAGCATGGCTGAAGTGGCTGCATTTGGGGGAGTACTGCTACAATACTTCGCATCACATGTCCATTGGTATGTCACCATTCTACGCCTTATATGGGTATCATCCTTTATCTTTTGTCGATGTGATGTTTGGTGATAGCAAGGCTCCTACAGCCAAGATTTGGATCCAAGAGAGTCAGGATATCCTCCGAGCTCTCAAGGATAACATGGCTACAACGTAGAACCAGCAGAAGTTGTATGCCGACAGGGGTCAGGTGGAGAGGCAGTTCGAGGTAGGGGACATGGTCTACCTACGATTACAGCCATACCGACAGTCATTGCTAAAGCAGAAGGGGGTTGAGAAGCTCAAGCCCTGCTTTTATGGGCCATACAGGGTGATACACAGGATTGGACAGGTTGCATATGAGTTGGAGCTGCCCCAAGGTAGCAAGATTCATAACATTTTTCATGTATCATTCCTGAAGAAGGCATTGGAGCAGCAGGTGACCGTGACGTATGAGCTACCACCCATGGATGATGAGGGGCATTTGGTATTGCAGCTGGAGGCTATTATTGACTCTAGGGAGAGACGGTTGCGGAGCAGGACGGTCCGAGAATTCTTAGTGAGGTGGAAGAATTTGCTGGATGATGATGCCACTTGGGAGAGTGAGGAGATCTTACAGCATCTATCACTTCAGTTGCTTGAGGACAAGCAACATTTTGTCAGGGGAGACTACAATATTCCTATTTAGCTACGGCTAATTGGAATATTCGATTTTGCTTGATTTTTGCTTTCTATAGTTATTTGTAAATAAAAAGTGAGGAAGAGGGAACATAACTCACTTTAGAATAAAAAGTCACTTCCTAGGTAGCACAACGTTGTGACTTAAGGGGGAACCAAGGGGGACACAAAAATGGGGCCCACGCAGACACATGGAGGGACTGCGCAGGAGGGAAGGAACACATGGCAAGAAGGGGATCACGCAGGAGAAAGTGAGCCTAAGGATTGTGAGAGGCAGAGGCTATAAAATAGAGAGGAACCCTTTCATTTGGGATCATGCTGGTTATGAGCATTTGTGATAGTCATTTCGACTTAGAGCACGCTGGCTGTTTAGCTAGTTTGCAGCGCTGTTTAGTTCATTGAGTGTCTCCGTTCGGAGATCTCATCCTTAGCCCCGGGGGACTTCGAGTACTTGCTCGGGCAAGGTATTTCCATTGGCATTCCCGCAGTAGATTCATCAGCATTTCAGCAGCAGTTTCATCAGCGTCTTTGAGGAATTGCGCAGAACCCCAAGGGGGTGATTTTCGGGGGTCGACCATTTTAGGAAAGCTTTTTGGGTTTCTTGAGTAGAGTATGATTCCAGAGTTTCAGCCTTTTCTGAGGAGGGGAGCAGCTCCAAATCCCCATTCGATTTCCAGCAGCAGCAGTAGCACGACAGTTTTCTAGCAACCGGGACGCAGATCAGTGTGAGGCCATTCCAAGAAAGCTTTCTAGGTTTCTTGAGTAGAGCCCGAATCCAGAGTTTCAACTTTTCTGAGGAGGGGAGTAGCGCCAAATCGCCATTTGTTTTCTAGCAGCAACATCCACGCAGAGAGGCCATTCTTGTCATTCTGAGAGTATTTCTTCACTTGCCTTGTGCAAGTCAAGGTGCCATATGTCTAATCACCTCTTGTACTCATTTATTGCTCAGTATAATAAAATGGCTTAGCATTTCTCGCTGCATTTCTTGTATATCTGCTTATATTTCTAGTTTACATTATTATATGTTGTTCCACTGTTATTTTATCACTTTTGGGATTATTATATCATTTGCACATATTTGGTTGGAGTTTTGGATGGGGTTTGAGGAATATTCTGGGTTAGGAATATTATAAATTATAATTCATTGTAAACAAAAGCTCTTCCAGCCTGTCACCAATTCAACAATCTTGAATGATCACCAGCACAATCAACAACATATCTAAAAATTCCATAGAATCAATCACATACATGCATGAACAAATAAAATCAGAACAATCTACTTCTACAACACCCCAACATTTGTATAACCAAGCACTAAGAAACATACGCTTCATCATCATCTTCATCTTCATCGACATCATTATTTTCTTCCCCTTCTTGTTCATCTTCCTTGTCACTGCAAAAAGGTATCAACATGCATGAACAAATAAAATTAAAACAGTCTACTTCTACAACACACCAACATTTGTATAACTAAACACTAAGAAACGTACTCATCATCTTCATCTTCATCTTCACCTTCACCTTCATCATCATCTTCTTCTTCCCCTTCCCCTTCATCTTCCTTGTTACTGCAAAAAGGTAATAGTGCACCTTCTGTGTCTGCCAAGTTCACATAATCATATACACAATTAGTATACCTCAACGCCAATCTACGCATGACATATGCAAGATTCCATGAGATTTGAGTCTACCGATTTGGGAATGACTTAGAATGGGTATAAGAGCTAGCATGACAATATAAAAATCGCCCCTAGATTTTGACCGTTCAAAGGAACCGACCCACGTCGACAAATGATTTGGACTAACAGACTGAGATCCCCATACTGTAAAATGCTTAAATATATATATACAGAGGCGAGGATACCAATACATACCATTATCACAGTGAGTCGGAGAGGGCTCTGTCTCTGAATACTCGTGAGCTGGCATCATGTATCCCTCTGACCTGTGAACATTAATTGAAGGATATATTCATAGCGAGAAGTAAGAATCCTCATAACGCACAAACTAAAATGAACATATATGTGTATATATATCCATTACTAACACATGTTCTCAGAGCAGGAAGAAAGGATGAATGTATGCACACACAAGTCTGGTGATGTGAAACGAAGAACCCACCGAATTGGTGTTGGGGTGTGATGATCTGTGGCCCTGCTGGTGCCTCTCTACACATTATTTAGAATAATAACTATTGTATCTATGTGGATTGGTCTCTCCCTGCTTCTGCTCGCCTCCCTGATTTGGTGGTGTGTCAAGAGCTCCACGCTGTAAAATTGATTTAATCCAACGCTTAATATTTTTTTTTATAGGTAAAAGGTACCTCGCTATGTTGTCTCGCTTAGCCCTCCGAAGTTACATCTAGGGAGAGTACGGTGTGAATGAAATTTGGCTCGGAGTTTGGTATCACTCGGTCTCGGATAAGAAAGTGATTAAACAAGCAAATAATCGAGTATTAATTTTAAAAAACGTAATTTAAAAAGGAAATACTCATTTTGATATCCTTTTATCTTTTTACGGGGATATATTTGATATTTTTCAAAATAGGTGTAAAAAGGTAGAGTTATTCAAAATAGGCATGTAAAGAGGTAGAGTTTTGACACTGGGAAATTATTCTAATTTTGTTTAGGCTTTTAGTGATTCAGGTGATTTTCTAATTTTGGTTAGGCTTTTAGTGATTCCAGTGATTCTCTACGCCTGTAAATTGTCGGTCAATAATATATCTGACATGCAGTGGAAACAAATTGAGAAAATTCAGTTGCTTTTGATTACAAATAACTATCTTATTAAGTGAAACATGTGTTGCTCCTATTGAAGCAATTGCTATGGTTTGAGTCATAAGGTATTTTAAAAAAATAGCAAATGAAAGAGGGTAGATGGCCTAAGGTTGTCTTTAATGACATATTGTGCAAAAGAAAGAAGACTTGGGATGGGACAAAATAACAATTGGTTTAGTAAATGGGGTATTTGCTTGAACATGTGTCCCATAAACAATAAAGAGATAAAAACTTTTGTTATGGATAAGTTCCACAAGCATATTTGGGATAAGGAACTAGGGATTTTAAAAGAAGTCTTGGTTAACGGATGCAAATATCCAAGGTGAAGATTGATTCTATGCCAATTATTTTTAGGGATATTTAATATGTTTCACTATGATGGTAATTATGATAGTAGTTTTTTCCAATTGAGATATTTAGATTGATGTGCAAGATATGTCAATTATTTTTGGAAGGTTTATAGCAAAATAATTTAGATTTAAAAAAAAATCTTGGTTAATGGGTGTAAATCTAAGTGATGATTGACACTATGCTATTTATTTTGCTATTATAAACCCTACTTCTTCATCTCTTTGAGCATAATGAATAGTATGTGGACTTTTTGAAATCACGAGAAATAATTAATACTCATAAATATGGTAATAAGTTAATGACTTACTCTATATTTCTAATTCCTAAAATTATATCTAATATGTAGTGAACCCTCTATGTTTAAAACTCTTTTATTGAAACTAAATTGATGCTAACATAGCATGCTTTTATAGTTTGGAATTTAGATTTAAATATGAATGAAAAATATTTGACTTCTAAAACTTTTTTATTGAAATTAAATTGATGTTAACATAGCATGTTGTTATAGTTTGGAATTTAGATTTAAATATGAATGAATTTGACTTAATTTTTATTGTTGTCGAAGGAACTTAGCTTGAGTAGTATGGCACACGTTTCTTGTCCCCAACTGAGTGGGTTCAAGTCTCCTAAGACCATAGTTTTAAAAACTGGAACCAATGACCAGACTGATCTGTGACCTAATAAATCAAGTTTCAAACCGGAACCAGTCAAATCGGGATTGGTCAGATCTCAATGAACCAATTTAAAAATAAATAAATTAAATAATAATTTTTAATGAAAACAACTTTTGTTAAGATTTAAAACCATGATTCCAAGCCAATAGAGACAAAATATGCAAAGTTTGCTCATCTATATACCATGTAAAGGTGAATATATCAAAATGGCACCGAGTGCAATGCATATCATCGACAAAATACATTAGCAATGAGGCTCTAAATGGCCTATAAAGTTCAAAAACAATGCTACAAGCTATGAGGCCACTGGCCTACTACAAGGCTACAAGTCTACACATGATCAATCATCAAATTCATCGCCACTACTAGACACAAGATCATCAACAGGAGTTACATAGACATCATTTGGTTCAGAGTCCAAGGATGCCTCAACCTCATCTGCAACCTTAGTAGTAAGACTGCCACCAATAGCAATATAAGTGGACCTAATGGAAGCACAAGTTCGTCGAGGTGCACAACTAATGCCTTCCATTGGTCGTTTGCCTTTGCTTGATGCGGTTACTAAACCTGATTCTAATGGCGCTATCAAATCTGGTTCATCCCCCCTAATGCCATGTCAATATCAAAATCAACATCAAACACATGATCTTTAGTCTCCGCTACCCATTATGATGTTGGATCAATATCGTCAAACACAATGGGATCTAGGTCTAGATCATCAAACTCCAAGCCTCCAAGATGACTACTCTAGCAAAAACTCAACACTCTCCACACTACCAATCAAACTCATAAAAACTCCAAGTGTGATGTGTGAGGCAAATGAGAGGGGTAAACTCCTTTTAAAGGCTTGGTGAGGGTGTTTTTGGAGGGAAATAACCCTTATTTTCCCTCCAAAACAACCCAGAAGCTTCCTAAATCATGCTGTGTGGATCCGTCGCGACCTTGGCAATGAACCAGGCGGTTTAGGACGAAATCGACCAATTTGACCATAATTTGATCGGTTCCATCCTAAACAGTCAAACCAGTCGATTTCGTCCTAAACCGGCTGGGTAGGACCTATTTCTGTGAAATCTGGGCGAAATGGACCCTTCAACCGAATTTTTGGTCCTGTTTGACCCAGTCACCCAATGAACCAGGTGGTTTGACAGGTTCTCAGTTCAAGCCGATCGATTTTTCAAGTCAATTTTGATGTCTGAGGCATGATGTTAAGCCGACCCTTGTTGCACTTATGAAATTGTTGTTCTCCTTGGTGAAATCATGGCAACCGTTTGTACAAGTTATTGATTTCGTCAAGGCAAAATGTACTCATTCCTTGGAAAGAAAATATTATTGTTTTTTTAGATTAATCAATACAGAAATAAGAATCTATTAAATAAATATAAGTAGTTATTTATTTATATCTATTGTCATGGACATATTTATTTGTCAAATCTCTTCTTATTTGTCAAATGATTAAAAAACAACCATTTGCTTAATTTAATTAGTGACTTATAAATAATAGTAAATCTTTTTTACTTTTGTTATTACAAACTAATTAAGTAAACATTTTTTTTCAAAACCACCCATTATTTTAAATTATTTGTATTTTATGGTGAAAGTCTAGCATATATGTCAAGCAATAAACATGTCAAATCAGATGCCATAACTCAATCCCTTCACTTGATGTCACCAAACAAGGATTGTATTTCACATAGCATGAATCCTAGGTGTGTGGTCAATCAACCTTATACCATCACAAATTCTAACTCATGCTCGATAGTGGTGAGTACTTACAGTAAATTGATGCAAATGGATGGAAGTTTTGTAAGTCCAACTAGTTGGAAATTTGATTTAGGAACCTTTTGATAATATACTTAGGAGCTTGTTGAAAAAGTCTAGCATGGGATTGGAGATAAGACTCTGCAATTGTTGTCTAGAGAACTATTATGGCATGGAATATATCTCTCAAACTGGAATCTGTTGGGTTTCTTGGTAATTTGAAGTCAAAATAGACGTTCATGAGTTATTTGTTGTTGGGATGGGGTGACAACATTTTACATTGCATGCTCCATAGTTGTAATTAATAAGGCAACTATTCACACAACAAATTGTCAATTGGAATTATGGACATCAATTCGTAAGGAGGAATGGCAGAGAAACATCTTCGAAGATGCTTAATTTGTGAGGTATTAGAGATCAAGTAGATTCTAAGGACTCAAAAAGACAAATGTCATAGAGCATACACACCAAGTTCAGCTCCAAGAAATAGGTAAAGATAAGGAAATTTCACTACTCAAAGAGATGGTGTAGTTTCAGAAAAAAGAGATTCTTGAATTGAAGAAAGATTGTGCCTTCTTGAGACACAATGTGATTGAATTAATGAACTATCAAAATATAATTGCTACATAGATGCATCTTTCTATTGATTATATGTAAAAGGAGTTCAACACCACTCAACACAAAATTAAAATTATATGCAAAAATATACCCTACATGGATGGTCAGAACATAGCTTTTTATGCTATATATATCCAAAGTATAAATTTTGATTTTTCTTTATCCATGAAAAACAAAACCTCATTTTAAAGTTGCCTTACAATTACACTGAATCTACTTATATAAAATATAATCATTTTTATTTAAATCCATTCCGACCTACAACATCTTACAATAATATCTATCATTCAATAAATATTATTCATTTACAATAATATCTTTCATTCATACCAAATTATTCATTTTAAAAGTAAATGAGAGAGGACTCAAACCTAATATGCTATCTCCAGCTCTTGCAACATAGTTTCACTATTCCCCGGCTGCGGGTGATTAGTTTGTTCATAAATGAACGGGCCGCCTCATTAAAAGGCAAGTGGCAGCCCGCTCCAGACGTGTGGACGGAAGCGCCTCGATACCACATCCTCCGTCCAGCTCAGTTTAATGCAGCCATTACTCCGCATGGGAGAATGGTAACGCGACATTATATTTCATTCTGTTCCATCGGCTCGACAATGCATTATGCAAGGGTGGTAATGGTGGGTAAGGTCTGTAACTGGTCGCGGGGTTTAGCCTGCAACTCGCTCAGCTTGTGGATGAGATTGTTTTGGCCAAGTGTGCCAGGCTTTAGACCTCGGCCCTCTGTGCAAAAGGCCCTGGTCTTCATCCTGGCGCGCTCTGGCTCTCTGGTTTATCTGTTTCAAAAGAATTTGGCACCTGTGTGGTCTCGTTGGCTCCAAAGCTTCTGGGCTCTGGGCCACACTCTCGGCGTCGCCCTGGTTCACTCCGGTCAACATTCGGGGGTGGTAAGCTTCGGTTTTTCCATGTTTGTCATTTCAATTGATATTTCCTCACCTGGTCGGCTTTTGTGTGGCGAAAGGCTCCTTTGTACACCAGGCAGCACGATACCAGCATGCCACGAGAACGAATGCGGCAACCCAGCCGAAGGGGAGGCTCACGAGGTGGTGCTCGTGGGCGAGCTTCTCCTCCGCGGTCCTCAGCCTCATTTGGTTCTCCTTCAGAAGAAATTAACTCTCCAGGTGCTCAAATTATGTCGAACCAGAATGACAATCAATTTATTTACTTGGGTTGGCACCTGCCTCATATGTTCTCCCCTCTCCCTATCTCGAGCACATTTATGTGAACTCAAGGTGAATGATAGACTTTATACTCTGGTTTTCAACTTATGTTAATCACCCACGATGAATTTTCGATCTGAATTCTATTACCATAAAATAATATTGGAGTAATGGCGATGTGAGACAACCCATGCATAAGAATCCTTTCGGAGCGTGGTTGTCCAGTTAGGAGAATTGGGGCAACTCCTTCATGGGACTCCCAATTCGGTTTCATGGGAAGTAATTGTGGTGGAATTTTGGGTGGTGGTTGCCTTGGAAGGTTTGTAGGGGATCTTAGTTTTAACTTTCAAATTGTTTGATTTATCGAGCTCTCTCAAACACAAGCTTGTCAATAAGGTATTATTCTATGGCTTTTGTCCTCTTTTCTAATTCCTTAGTCAACTATGGGAGCTCCTTGATTACTTTGTGCCCCAAGGTTGTTGCTTATATGTCTAGTCTGTGTGGAGTCGGTGAGGCCTTGACCTAGATTTGAGTTCCTGATTTCATCTAATTTGGAGTGTCTGGTGTGTTAGAGGGTACATGCACATTTGTCTTGGCTATGTTGGTCTCAGAAGTTGCGAGACTTTATGAGAGCATTGCCACTCTCTCGACCTATTAATGATCTCATATCCTTCGAATTTAGAACTGAGGCTGCTCCTAGGGGTAAATGGTCCATGAAATTGTTTGTCGAAAATGACATATGGAAGGTGTTTTGTGTATTTGATACTAGAAGAGCTTATGCAAGGGGTCTTGTTGCTGGATATAAGGTAGTGGGTCCACTCAGAGGAATAGGGGCACGGTCATTAAAGACACTACAACTACTTTGGGTGGTCTCTATATCAAATTTCAAAATTGTCATGATTGATGTTGTTGTTGAATTGAATTTCAAACTTGTGTTTGGGAAAACACATAGAGATCTTGAGCAGATTGAGGGGGATTTCAACCACTATGGTTGTTTCAGAGATGGGCTCTATTTCTCAGAAACTACAAACGTTATTGTGCCTTATTTAAGGATTGATGTGTGCACTCTCATTCAGATGATTACTGAATTGTCCAACAAGTTTGACATGTCATTGAACGTGATGCATGCAGATGGTGTTCAAATTGTTGAGATCAGGCAAGATGTTGATAGGCTTGAAGACTAATTTTGTGCTATTCTGAATGTACACCAAGATCAAAGTCAATCAATTCACACATCTTCAACAAACTAAATCTGCCCAACCATCCTAAATTTGAATAAGGTGGCAAATGAACCAGAGATTATTATCGATGATTAATTTCAACAAAAGGAATGCATGTTAAGACAATTTTGTTGGGTGGCTCTTTCATTAGAGTTTGTTAGAGGTCAAATGTAATAGTTAAAAAGATTAATAATGAAATGTAATTCAAATATTGTGAAATGTACATTTCCAAGTGGAGGGAAAGATAATTAGAGATATTTTCAGTAAAATAATAAAATATTCCCATCCAACACATGATTTTAGGGTTAAGGATTATGTATGAGCATTCAAGGATGTGTTTTTTGGTCTTTAGTACTACATAGGGTCTTGGAGTGAGCAGGAAGAGCGTGCAAGGAAGCACAACCTCCCTGCCACCATGACAAGGAGGCCAACAAGTTTGTGTCAATGTAATGAAGAATCTGGATTCCCGTGTCATGTTTTTATTTGCAACAATTTTTTGCATGTTTGCTACAGTGTGTGATGTGATGTAGATACTTGTAGCAATTTTAGTTTATGATTCTAGTTGCAACAATAGTGTGATGTAATGTGT
Source organism: Pinus taeda (assembly GCA_000404065.3). NCBI lineage: Eukaryota > Viridiplantae > Streptophyta > Pinopsida > Pinales > Pinaceae > Pinus > Pinus taeda. The sequence continues at coordinate 202,073 of APFE031716783.1, forward strand.
TGGATTGGCTGGAAATAGATGTTTTATGCACCATTTTTGAAGTTGCGTGTCGAACTTTTCTTTTTGTTTTATTTTCTTTTAGGTTGCCCTCATGACCAAGAGGGTCACCAACAAATTTCACCAGCCAAGGAAAGCTCGGTTCCCCTCCTAAGCCGGGTGGTAGCAATGGTGGAGAGAAGCACATGTTGAGAAATGTAACTTGTTTTTTTCTTCGTAATTGTTATACTCATTTCAATATGTATCCTATGTAATAAACAAGAGAAGAAAAAAAAAGTTATTATTATTAAAGCATGGGTTTCATGCTCTTTATTGATGGCCTTCTAGGTAAAAGCATGTTCTTCATGCTTCTAGGGTATTTTAGGTCTTAGGAATTATTGTCATGAGTCAAGGGAGTCAACATCATATTTATAAGACCCTTCCGTAAAATTTGTAATTGTAAAATGAATTATTTTTGAGTCTAGAATGTTTTGGAAACTCAAAAAGTACAAGTCGGCCATGGCAGTTACAAGTTGGCCTAAAGGAGGGAATTTGACCCCATGAGAAGGCTATATAAAGAAGCAGTTCAACCTCATTTGGGACTCACTCACTCTACAAGTTCAATATCACAAGAATAAGTTTGATTTGTAGCTTGGAGAAGAAAAAAAGGAGAGAAAAGGTTCGGGAGAAGGAAGAAGGATGAAAATATCTTGTTTTTGGCTCTATCTCTCTCGCATGTGCATAATTCTAGGGTTTTTAGGCTACAGGATGAGGCCGAAAGTGCAAAATCTTGTAGCTGGAAGGGAGAAAATCCTATATTAACCTCGTTGAATTTGGGAGAGTTGTCTTGCTCTAGGAAGGTCTCAAGAGGAGGTTGAATTAGGGTTTCTAGGGAAGTTGCAAGATCGAAATTGCAAGGTTCAAGTTGCAAGTTGAGTAGCAGTATCAAAGTTTCCAGGTTGAAGTTGTAGTGTGCAAAAATTTGGTGTAGAATCAAGAAAGGACTTGAAGAATGGCTGACTTGGTACTAGGAGAAGGACCTGGTCTAGGGTTTAGGTCTTTGCTTCTCATTTGAAGCAAATTCTAAGAAGATAAGAGTTTCTAGGTTTTCCCCTTGTAGGGGTTTTTCCCTAGCTGAGTGCCTAATATCCATGTCTTCTATTGTTGTTGATACTTTTGATGAAAATATCTAACTAAAGAACATAAAGAAGATGATTAAGACTCACAAGCAAATATCAAGGTTAAGGAAAATAAGATTAATAGCTTCCATTATCAATTTTCCAACAACCCAGGTGGTTGAACTTGTCGTGAAATGGAGATTACGGGCTTGGCCAACCTGTAGCCTCAAGAAGAATGCAAAATCGTTGAAATCATGGCTAGAAATTTTAGGGGTTCTGGAGACAGGGGCTATGTACTCGAACAAAGATTGATTTGCCTTGGTTGGAAACCTCATTCTACAAGTTCTGCAGGGAATGTGAGAACCTGTGGTGGGTATCTAATGGACAATTGTTTCGTTCTTCTTTTTGCGACATTTATTTTCTCCATATTTATCGAGAGCAGCATATGGAAATAGATGTTTTGTCTAAAAGAGGGTTTTCCCTTTTGCCTGGCATAATGTTTTTCAAACTTTTGACTGATGGATCCATCTCACAAGAGGGCTCTTTTGAGTTTGATTATTAGATTTCTGTTCCTCTATTTTTTTTCTCATGGTTTTGGCTTTCAATAGGTTGAATTTTCGAATATTGTAGGTAGTGTAGCCACTTAGTATTTGCTCTATAATGCCTTTTTGGTTTTGTTCTCGAAGGGTTTTTTTTTATGGTCTCTTTATCCTCAAATCTGAAAATATGTAACTTCTCTTATTAACTTGAAGGAGCCCTGTTTTTTTCTGTTGAAAAAAATTGTTGCAACTCTATTATGCATTGTTATGCACTATTCATTAAAGAAGACAACATGTCCACTACAAAATTGGTAATACAACAAGACCTCATTGATTTTCTTTTGCAGGTGTTGCTAATAAAATTGAGGGCGGGTTGGACAAAGAGCCATTGTCTGAATTGACAGGAATGGCTTTTGTTTTCCAATGACTTCTTTAAGGACAATAATGATGATGCTGGAGTTGCCCCAAAAGTCGAAGCTGAGACTCAGAGTCGAATAGGTGCAAACTATGGGCTTAAAGGCTGAGATGCGCAAAGTTGAGGGTAACTTAGATCCCTTATTTGAGGCTTTAGACATTGACAAGGATATGCAACAAAAACGATGACTTCATAATGATATTACAAGAGAAATCCAAGAGATATGCCTTCTAGTGCACAACAATTACTAGTGGGTATGAACTGCGTGAAGAAAAGATGACTGCATGATGCCAGGAAGGCATGCGGGAGTAGAGATGTGTGCAACAGTAGGAAGAGTTGCGCAGGGTGAGCCAGAAAGTTATGGGGTCACTCCATGCTTTAAAGGACTGAAAAATGGAGTCACTGAGTTGGGAAACGTAATCAAGATATGAGTCATCACAAGTGCGCCCATGGCAACTACAATGGCGATCGTTTTAACCAAATTATTTTTGGGTTATCAAGTTGTGGTTGATACTTTTCCTTGGGCTTTTCTCCTCCCTGATAGGTTATTCATATCCCTTCAAGCATTATAAGAATAACAATGGCAACAATGGGTATTTGGTAGAGGTTTTCTGCTGAAGAAACCAAGTAGTTTTATTTTCATCAATGTTGTGTTTTTTTTTAAACCATGCATGAGCTGTCACAACATTAATACGAGACTAATTTTGAAAAATGGAGAAGTGTTGTAAGGGAATATAACTCAATTATATGTTTAGAAATTCAGCAATGAGCCACAGTCAAGACCACTAAGAATCCATAATTTTAAGTGCAACGACCGAATTTCAAAGTTATTTCCTATGTTGATGTCATGTTATTTTTAATGTTGTCTTTTTCTTTTTTCTTTTTTCTTTCAACTCACAACAAACCCATGCAGTGTAGAAATTAAACATGGTACACAACATATGGGCGGTCTTCCTTAAGACCCCCACCAGGGGTTGCTAGCTGGTCTTGTGTAAACCAATTGATACACTGTATTTCAACTGTCCCACAACCACAAAATGCAAGAGATAGAGTTTTGTAGCTAAAGTCTCTAGCCCAATAGCAGTGCAAAAATCTAGCAGCAATGACAAGTGACAACATGTAGAGAATCCAGGCAGGTGTGACATACATGGATTGTGGACGAAGGGAGAAAAAAGAACTCAATGCATGTTGCAGTAGTTAGTAGCAGAGTAGCCAGAGACAAAGTAGAGTAGAGAAGAGAAGAGATGGGGTCTTGCGAGTAGGAGGCTGAGATGCCTAGGCAAGGAAGAGAAGAGATGGGGTTTTACGAGTAGGTGGTTGGGGTCCATAGAAAGAGGAATAAGTGTGCATAGAATAAGCACATAGTAGAGTGAAAAATTAGGGAGCAACATGCAGTTCAACATTTACATGTGGATTGGGATCACTGGTAGCAATGCAAGTGAGTATGGTTGTTCAATTGCACCTAGCTCGAGACGAGCCAAGAATTGTGTCGGGGGCTTGTAGGAGGTCAAGTGTAAAAATTGAAAAGATTAATCATGAAAATTAAATGTAAATATAAATTGGAATGTAAATGACATGAAATGTATTTCAAATGTTGTGAAATGTACATTTCCAAGTGGAGGGAAAGACACTTAGAGATATTTTCAATAAAATAATAAAATATTCCCCTTAGGGTTAAGGATTATGTACATGAGTGTTCACACGGGATTCGAGGTTGTGTTTTTTTGGCCTTTTGTACTACACAGGGTCTTGGAGTGAGCAAGAAGAGCATGGAAGGCAACGTAACCTCCCTACCACCATGGAAGGGGGGGCTGCATATTATGTAAAGTTTTTTTCAATATAATGAAGAATCGAGATTATTGTGTCACATTGTTATTTGCAGTAGTTTTCAATGTGATTGTTGTGGTATGTGATGTGATGTAGATACTTGCAGTAGTCTTGTTTTATGCTTCTAGCTGCAACAACAATGTGATATAATGTGCTGACTTGGTTAGCAGTATATGTTTTTATGCACCATTTCTGTAGCTTTCTGTCAAACATTTCTTTCTATTCTATTTTCTTTTTGGTGGCCCTCATGGCCAAGAGGACCACCATCAAAGTTTATACAAGAAAACATAGTTGTATTGTTGTAAGCGGAATCAAAAGGTGGCAAATAAGCCTATTAAGGTGTGAAATATCCTCTAAGGACCTTGGAAACGTGACCTTTTTGTGCTCGAACTGTGCTCAACACTTTTTTAACTTAATATAATCTTTTAGTTACTGTTGCTCTTGGTGTTATAGTGGCAGCTATGAGGTTTGATCCTGGGTCTCCCATAGATTAGGCCTGGCAGTTACCGATTCACCATGTGGTTAAAAAAAAAATAATAGAGGGAAGATCTGTCCAAAATATTTTATATAAGTTTTATTATTATTTAAAATCAAATAGATATTAACACAACGTTTATGATATTAGGGGTTGTGGGAGTGGGAGTGGGGGGGTCATTTTCTATCTTAAAGGAAAAGAGGAAAATGCATGTGTTGGGTGGCGAGAGTGGGGTCATTTTTTATCCTAAAGGAAAAAAGGAAATTGCATGTGCTTGGGAATAGGGGAAAGTTTTTAATAATCACTTAGTTGAGGTATTGGATTTGCTCCAAGGTCTATCAGATCACTCATGAATGACAACATATAAATATAATTATTGTTTCAAATTTAGAAATAATAATTAGATCTTTGCATAAAGATACAACATCGGGTCAAAGTGGGTTACCATCAATCCTCCTTAGGATAAATAAATAGTTGGAACAATTTGAAAAAGTGGAGTTTTTTCATTTGCTTGTGGTTATGAATCAGAAGGTGGATGAGCTAGCCAACATGGCTAGCATGCTTGACTAGAGAATTTTTATGGACTAAAGAGGACAAGCATGGGTTACAATCCCTTAACGAGTAAGGTTATGATCATGATTATGCAAAAGGTTAAAAGTGTGGTTAAGGAAAATTATTGAGGCATTAAACTGCCCATTATTTTAAATTATTTGTATTTGATGGTGAAACTCCAACATACATGTTAAGTAATAAACATGTGAAATCACATGCCATCATCCAATCCCTTCAATTGATGTCACCAAGAAAGGACTGTACTTCACATAGTGATGTAGAAGCATCCAACACCCTTAATTAATGGAAGAATCCAAAGCGGAGCAAAGAGGAAGATGTGGACCAAGGGAGCAAAATAGGGAAAAATTTGTTTTAAAACAGATTTAAAGATGGAAGCGATAAGTCTCTCGAAGACTTATTAATGTAATTTGCCATGTGTTATATGCATGTATACGTATGAGAGCTTTAGGGCTTTTGCTAGAGGATTGATCGGATCCTTTCATGATCCGATCCAACAATATTTTCCATATAGATATATGTGTCATGAACTTGCGTGTTCAGAGAGAGAGGAGAGACAGAGTTATATAGATAGAAATTGTGAATTCAGAGTGTTGCAATGTAGTCGAGAGGGGACTCTATTCTAAGGCTGAAATTCCTTAGCTGTAATTGTGTTGCATATATTATAATAAACATGTGTTGTGTGTTTACAGCGTGTTTGCGTAGTATGTCTCTTTTCAACTTTGTTTCATATGTGTGTGTTGAGGGTTTAGTTCCCAGATTGAGAATGCGTTGATCAATGATTGATTGCAAAGGGCAAGTAGTGATCCAATGGAAATATTGTTATATGTGAATATTGTTATATATATGAATTTCGTGTGTGAAGACAGATCAGGCAGAAAACTGTGTTAAATACAGGTACCCGTTGAAGGTGAGCGAATTCCTATTTACACTAAGAAACAATGTAGACATAGTCGGATCTAAGAATCCGAACTTGAAAGATTATAGAACATGGTTTATACCCTGATCGGTTCCGGAAGGCTGATTGCAAATGGGCAAGTCAAAGGACCAGAGGAATCGAGATGGTGGAACGCGATGCGCCGAATGCGATAGTCGGAGGTCGGGGTGATTGACAGCAACATCCCCGATAGACAACAACATCAATGTAGAGGCTAAAATCGCCTAGGATTATTGTGAAGGGTCTCATACCCACAAGGAAGGGCAACTGCATCACCTTGGAGAAAATCTGGGTGGAAAAGAAGGCTGGCAAAGAGACTATGATATGCCCTAACCAGACCTAAGTTGCAACAAACAAATCAGACCTCAAAACAGTGAGCTAAGGTATGTTGTCTATGACATTTCTTGTAGGTGTAAGGATCAGTTTGGACTAGATTGTTGGGTAGTCTGTGGGAGCCAAATTGGTCGCTATACATAGTGATATGGTACATGGACAACTAGTATTTAGTGTAGCAAGTTCATGGTGTTGCAACAATATGTTACATGAGACATCAACAACAACAAGGTGCAACAAGCATAGTGTTGCAAGCACATTCGGACAATAGTATGGTACTTGGTGCAGCGAGTACACAAAGCAGCAATGGTGTAGCAAGAACATGGATGACAACATGGTGCAGCAGTGGCACAAGGTACAACAGTGCCAAACACTGGGACAACAGTGCAACATAAGGTGCAACAATATGATGTGTACAACATGGTCATAAGGTCCAACGTTGTGATGATGGGTGCAACATGGTGTAGTGAGGTGCAACATGATGACGAGATGCAACACAATGATAGGTGAAGGAGTCACCTTGGAGAATCAGTTGAAACAACATGTCTTCAACTGATCTCATGTATCATCTTCTTAGGGATGATCTATGCTCTTATCTAGATAAGTCAAAGTGTTGACTTCTATTGTAAATGTACTATCTCTTTCCCTCTCTCTGCTGAACTATTGAAGGGCATATAAGAAGAATTGATCAAGGGTTTCCCCACATTAGGGTTTGTCCCTGGCTAGCACCACATCTTGTGTCCTCTTGTCTTGGCTTGTCTACTGCGATTTATGTTTATGTTCTATTTGTGGTTTACTTTAATGCTCACGTGATTGCTAATTTGGAAAAGATATTGAACTAACCATGAAAATTGAAATAGATTGCTCTAAGCATAGAACATACCTAAAATTAACACATGTTGACCAGCGTTGACTTTCTGGTTAGGGCTTTTTGTTTCTGTTGTTTCACTGATCAAATTTCATTGTGATTGGGCAAGTGAATATTGTATATTGTACTCTCTCTCTACTGAACTTTTGAAGCATTTTAAGAAAAATTGATCAAGGGTTTCCCCACATTGGCGTTTGTCCCTCGCTGGTGCCATATCTTGTGTCCTCTTGTTTTGGCTTGTCTTCTACTGTTATTGTTTATGTTCTATTTGCATTTTACTACCATGATGATGTGATTGTTAAACTGGATATTGATATTGGGCTAATAAAGAACTTGAAGTAAAATTGCTCTAATCATAGAACATATCATTGTTATCTAAAATTAACAATAGGGCAAGACCACAATTTAAGGAGACAAGGGGCAATGTGTGCTGTAAAGCGTGGTAAGACCATGCAAGGATAGCAGGTTGAACAACTGGAATTCTCTTATTGAACATTCATATGTGATCAAAACCAAGAGCTTGCTCGGGCCAAGATGACTTCCTACTTAATTCTAACGGTTGGATCTTTCTAGCTACTAATCACAGTCAACTGAAATGATAATTCATTGTAAACAAAAGCTCTGTGTAGCCTCTCTCCAATTCAACAATCTTGAATGATCACCAGCGCAATCAACAACATATCTAAAAATTCCATAAAATCAATCACGTACATGCATGAACAAATAAAATCAGAACAATCTACTTCTACAACACACCAACATTTGTATAACCAAGCACTAAGAAACATACTCTTCATCATCATCTTCATCTTCATCGACATCATCATTTTCTTCCCCTTCTTGTTCATCTTCCTTGTCACTACAAAAAGGAATCAACAACATATCTAAAAATTCCATAAAATCAATCACATACATGCATGAACAAATAAAATCAGAACAGTGTACTTCTACAACACACCAACATTTGTATAACCAAGCACTAAGAAAGAAACGTACTCTTCATCTTCATCTTCATCATTATTATCTTCCCCTTCTTTATCTTCCCCTTCTTGTTCATCTTCCTTGTCACTGCAAAAAGGTAATAGTGCACCTTCTGTATCTGCCAAGTTCACAGAATCATATACACAATAAGTATACCTCAACGCCAATCTACACATGACATATGCAACATTCCATGAGATTTGAGTTTACCGATTTGGGAATGACTTAGAATGGGTATAAGAGCTAGCATGACAATATAAAATCGCAGCATAGCAACATGCTTGGGGCAGTGCCCCTAGATTTTAACTGTTCAAAGGAACCGACCCACGTTGACAAATGATTTGGACTAACAGGCTGAGACCCCCATACTGTAAAATGCTTAAATATATATATATAGAGGTGAGGATACCAATACATACCATTATCACAGTGAGTCGGAGAGGGCTCTGTCTCTGAATGCTCGTGATCTGGCATTATGTATCCGTCTGACCTGTGAACATTAATTGAAGGATATATTCATAGCGAGAACAAAGAATGCTCATAACACACAGACTAAAATGAACATATGTGTATATATATATCCATTACTAACACACATGTTCTCAGAGCAGGAAGAGAGGATGAATGTATGCACACACAAGTCTGGAGATGTGAAACGAAGAACCCACCAAATTGGTGTTGGGGTGTGATGATCTGTGGCCCTGCTGGTGCCTCTCTACACATTATTTAAAATAATAACTATTCTATCTATGTGGATCGGTCTCTCCCTGCTTTTGCCCACCTGCCTGCCTTGGTGGTGTTTCAAGAGCTCCACGCTATATTCTTTATAGGTAAAAAGGTACCTCGCTGTATTGTCTCGCTTAGCCCTCCGAAGTTACATCTAGGGAGAGTGCGGTGTGAATGAAATTTGGTTCGGAGTTTGGTAGCACTCGGTCTCGGATACGAAGAGTGATTAAACAAGCAAATAATCGAGTATTAATTTCAAAAAACGTAATTTAAAAAGGAAATACTAATTTTGATATTCTTTTATTTTTTTTATCGAGATATATTTTATATTTTTCAAAATAAGTTTAAAAGGTTAGGGTTATTCAAAATAGGCATGTAAAGATGTAGAGTTATGAGACTAGAAAATCATTCTAATTTTTTTTGGCTTTTAGTGATTTTGGTGATTCTCTAGGGGTGTAAATTGTGGGTCAACAATATATCTGACATGCAGTGGAAACCAATTGAGAAAATTCAGAAGCTTTTGATTACAAACAACTATATTATTAAGTGAAACATGTGTTGCTCCTATTGAAGCAATTGCTATGGTGTGAGTCATAAGATATTTAAAAAAAATATCAAATGGAAGAGGGTAGATGGCCTAAGGTTGTCTTTAATGACATATTGTGCAAAAAAAAAAGACTTGGGATGCGACAAAATAACAATTGGTTTAGTAAATGGAGTATTTGTTTGAACATGTGTCACATAAACAATAAAGAGATAAAAACTTCTGTTATAGATAAGTTCCACAAGCATATTTGGGATAAGGAACTAGGGAGAGAAAAAATATTATATTGAAGAGTTTAATCCCACTCATAATCATCAACAAAAAGCATACATAGGGGCCAATATTTATTGGACAGCCAAAATTCTTATTGCTTAGTTAAGGACTAATTCTCATCATCTCTGTTGTGAAACAGGGCACTGGAAAAGGCCAAAAGAAGTGTGGGAGGAAAGAGTATGTATTTTTTCTCTTCCGAAAAAGTGGACACATAAAAATAGGGAAAATTATGCACATATTCTTGCAACTAGCTCTTAGGATAAGCTCAGAGTGTTTATTGTGATGTTTTTCACACGAAAATGGCAACATACAAGAACCAGATGAAGAAGCAATATGTTCCATAGGCTATCTTTAGCCTAATGAACTTTAAAAGAATTTCTTCTTCTTCTTTCCATTTTAAACTTGGATATCAAATCTTTTTTTTTTAAATATAACTACTGATAGAGAGGTTATTTTTTATTTATAACATAAAATTAGTTACGTTTTTAATTTTAAAATTTTAAAATATAAAATTATGATATTAGTTTTTTCCAATTATGATTATTTAAGATTAAATGTATCAAAATGTTATTTGTTTTTTAATTATAAGATTTATATTAAAAGAATTTGGATTTAAAGAAAAAGTCTCAATTTATTGGTGCCAATATCTAAGGTGATTGATACATGAGATTTATTTTATTGATATCTGATGTAATAAGTGTTACATGAACTATTTAAAATTACTAGAAATTTAATCCATTGAAATTTGAAACTAATACTCATGAATATGGTAATAGTTAATGACTTACTCTATGCAGTTAATCCTAAAATGACATCTAATATGTTTCACTATGATAATTATGATATTAATGTTTCCCAATTACGATATTTAGATTGACTTGCAAGATGTGTCATTTTCTTTTTAATTAAATTATAAGATTCATAGCAAAAAAAAGGATTTTAGAAGAAGCCTTAGGTAATTGGTGCAAATATCTCATTCTATGCCAATTATTTTTAGTGATATTTAATATGTTTCACTATGATGGTAATTATGATAGTAATTTTTTCCAATTGAAATATTTAGATTGATGTGCAAGATGTGTCAATTTTGTTTTTTTTTGAAGATTCATAGCAAAAGAATTTGGATTTAAAAAAAATTCTTGGTTAATGGGTGCAAATCCAAGTGATGATTGACACTGTGCTATTTATTTTGCTATTATCAATCCTACTACTTCATCTCTTTGAGCATAGTGAATAATATGTGAACTATTTGAAATTATGAGAAATAATTAATACTCATAAATATGGTAATAATTTAATGACTTACTCTATATATCTAATTCCTACAATGATATCTAATATGTTTAGTGAAACCTCTATGTTTAAAACTCTTTTATTGAAATTAAATTGATGTTAACATATCATGTTGTTATAGTTTGGAATTTAGATTTACATATGAATGAAAAATATTTGACTTTTAAAACTCTTTTATTGAAATTAAATTGATGTTAACGTAGCATGTTGGTATAGTTTGGAATTTAGATTTAAACATGAATGAAAATTATTTGACTTAATTTGTATTGTTGTCAAAGGAACTTAGCTCGAGTAGTACAACACATGTTTCTTGTCCCCAACTGAGTGGGTTCAAGTCTCCTCAGACCATAGTTCTAAAACTAGAACCAGTGACCAGACTGATCCACCTAATAAATCGAGTTTCAAATCGGAACCAGTCAAACAGGGATTGGCCGGATCTCAATGATCTGATTTAAAAAAAAATAAGATTATTTTTAATGAAAAAGCATTTTTTAGGATTTAAAACCATGATTTTTAGCCAATAGAGACAAAATATGCAAAGTTTGCTCATCTATATACCATGTAAAGGTGAATATGTCAAAATAGCATCGAGTGCAATACATATCATCGACAAAATACATAAGCAATGAGGCTCTAAATGGCCTATAAAGTCCAAAAGAAATGCTACAAGATATGAGGCGATTGGCCTACTACAAGACTACACGTCTACACATGATCAATCATTAAATTCATCGCCACTACTAGACACAAGATCATCAATAGGAGCTACATAGACACCATCTGGTTTAGAGTCCAAGGTTGCCTCAACCTCATCTGCAACCTCAGTAGTAAGACTGCCACCAATAACAATAGAAGTGGACCTAATGGAAGCACGAGTTCGTCAAGCTGCACGACTAGTGCCTTCCATTAGTGGTTTGCCTTTGCTTGATGTGGCTACTAATCCTGGTTCTGATGGCGCTACCAAATCTCGTTCATCCCCCCCAAATGCCACGTCAATATCAAAATCAACATTAAACACATGATCTTCAGCCTCCCCTATCCATTATGATGTTGGATCAATATCATCCAACATAATGGGATCTAGATCTAGATCATCAAACTCCAAGCCTCCAAGATGACTACTCTAGAAAAATCTCAACACTCTCCAAGCTCCCAATCAAACTCACAAAAACTCCAAGTGTGATGTGTAAGGCAAATGAGAGGGGTGAACTCCTTTTAAAGGCTTGGAGAGGGTGTTTTTGGAGGGAAATAACTCCTATTTTCCCTCCAAAACAACCCGAAAGCTTCCTAAATCACGTTGTGTGGATCTGCCACGACTCTGGCAATGAACCAGGTGGTTTACGACGAAATCGGCTAGCTTGACCACAAATTGATCGGTTCCATCCTAAATAGTCAAATCGGTCAGTTTCGTCCTAAACCTGTTGGGTAGGACCAATTTCTGTGAAATTTGGGCGAAATGGACCCTTCAACCGAGTTTTTTGTCCTGTTTGACCCGGTCGCCCAATGAACCCACCGGTTTGACCGGTTTTCGGTTCAAGCCGATCGATTTTTCAAACTATATTTAAGGCATGATGTTAAGCTGACCCTTGTTGCATTTATCAAATTGTTGTTATACTTGGTGAAATAGTGGCAACTGTTTGCACAAGTTACTGATTTCATCAAGGGAGAATGTACTCATTCCAACGAAAAAAAATATTATTGTTTTTTTAGATTAAATCAATATAGAAATCAGAATATATTAAATAAATATAAGTAGTTATTTATTTATATTTATTTTCATGGACATATTTATTTTAAATTATTTGTATTTTATGGTGACGGTCTCTCTTCTTGTTTATGGTGTGTTTCTGTTGGAATATTTCTTTGGTCGTTTGATTTCTTAAGCCCTTAGAGTAATCATTTAATGGCCATAAGAATCTCAAGATACATAAATTTGTTAACGATTTATTTTGTTAAGGGCAGTCCATTTAATTTTTATAACATTTTTCCTCCAACATAAGTTATGATTGCTTAAAGAGATACTCAAAATATTTCACTCTATAGCACAAAATTTCAATTTATCCTAGCGCATAAGGTCATGAATCTGTAGACTTAATATTGATGTGTGTTGGGTCCCTATAATACTAGTGATTACCCCATTACTATTGTAGTTATACCCCTTATTTATATTGTTGTGCCCCTATTGCCCCCATATTGTTATTTCTGTGCCCCATAGAATCCCTCT
>APFE031716785.1:0-10772 GCA_000404065.3 Pinus taeda
TTTCTAATAAAAATAAAAATTAATTAATTAAGAGGCAGCCGACTTCTCAAAATTGAGAGCCGACCCTCCTCCTTGTTTTCCTCATCTCTATTTATTCCCTAATCAGCTGCTCTTCTTCTATCAAGCTTCAAGTTGCCCTGATGATGGATCCCAGTTGGGATTCGAAACATTGGAAGAAAAATCTTAATACTGTGGAATCTCCGATGTTTGAATCAAAAATTAGCCTCTAATTTGACATCGTTACTTTGAATTTCTTCAAGTGTGGTAGGGTTTCTTTCTCTTAGTTGGTAGGCCATGTCAACATCAAATGATTCATGGAAATGAATGAGGGCTAACCCTAGTGGAGGCTTTATGGTAGTTGGAATGGCATTATAGACTCGATTAAAATTATCACATTATTATTCAACAGTTTCTTTGGGCCCCCTTTTTATATTTTTATATCTATTTAAAACTTTGAGGGGATTCTTTTTAGTTTCCCATCTATTGAGAAATGACTGATGAAACACAAAAAGGTATTTTATGGTAGTTGCTGATAAAGATTTGAACCATTTTCTTACCTCTCCATTAAGGCTTTGGGAAAAAAGCCTCATCTTTACATCATATTCATCAAACTCCTAAAGGTAAAAGTAGTCATTCATTTTACTACATGTTGTTCTGTAGTGATGGCCCCAGTACCATCAAACTAAGGAATCCTAGTTTGACACTCTTGAGGAATGTTACGTAATTGGGCAGGTAAAACCATGGGAGCATATCGAGCTTCCATGAATTGTATATGAGGATGAACAACAAATGGACCTGTGAAAGGTGCAAATGTGGGAAGTATTACGAAATTTTTAATTATGATTTGTGATGTTGATAGGGAGGTAGTGGAAATTGTTTAAGAGATGGAACTATTGGAAGCAAGATGTAAATATTGGGTGATCGAAGTGGAAATAGAGAGTGATCGGGATGAAAGTTCAATTGATTGTTTGATGTAAGCTTTATGGATATTTTGGTCTAGGTCTATCGCTAGGGCTTCTAATTTTTTAAAATGTTGAAGAGCTTGTTGGTCATAATCCTAGTCTATAGACTGATGTTTATATATGTATGGTCTTAACACAAACTCATCAATGACATTCTTAGTTGTAAAACTTTCAAATTCAGATCTAAACGAACTTAGTTCAAAGGTTAGATCAAATTGAATATTTTTCTTGGTAACAAAACCTTCTGTAGAGGAATTTGGCTCTAGGCAGAGGACTGTTACTTCCTTGAATTTTGGTCAAGTTTTTCTTCCTTATTAGTCTCTTAGGATTATATAGAATATCAAGAGGATTTGGATCTAGATGAGCTCTAGTATGAGTTCTTTTAGGAGCCATACATATATTATTAAATTCACAATTTCAGTTATGGACAAATTTTGCAACCTAAAAACATACATATATTGGGTATGTTTGTTACCCAATATGGTTACCAAGATGTTATCACTCTGTAATTTTTAAAGCTATGGAAAAATATTAGAGGTAACCACAAAACCACTTTGAAAATTGGGAATCTAGCCCTTCCAGTTTCAGAGAGGGATCTCTCTTTATGATTTAGCTTTGTTTAACTAAAGTTATTAGGCTAGCTATTAAGTTTAGGTTTGGGTTTTTTTTGTTGTTGGGTGAAACTGGGAAGAAAGCCCATTGGGAAAATGGAGTCATGGGTTTTGAATGATCAAATATAGAGTTTACAAGCTAAACTTACAAGGTAGGTTAGGGAAATTCACTGGATCAGTTAAGATATATGGTGTGAAGGAGAGGAAAATATTTATAAATCCAATTAAAAAATAGAGTAGTTAAGAATTCTGATTTTAATCATTAGTGGGAAACATAAAAATTATTCTTAAGCTAGAGATAGAGTGTACATTCAAACAAATTTTGTTCTTTACCTTCTTAGAATAATTCAAATTTTAGAATTACATATGAGAATGAAAATAAAACAAATCGACAAAGAGAGATGCACTTCACCAATAAAAATTACACAAGAATCCTATAATGTTTGCATTGTATTACTAAAAATATGATCAATGTTTGTTGTGCGAGCTGCTTTACAATACGAGTCCTTCTGTTCAAACAAGTCCCAACCCTTCATAATTCGAATTATGAAGCACTTATAGAGAATATTAAAAAATATTTATTGATTCTGAAAATCAAGATAGGATCCTAAAAATATCTAACAACAAATGTAAAATTAGTACCAAAATTTAGCAATTTTTGAACTACTGGAACTGCTATTCTTGTTAATGAGGATGACTATTTGTGGCTGAGCCTCCAAATTTGCTATGTTTTCTTCCTTGTTTCGAAGATAAAAGTTACTCAAGTAATTCACACAACTTGCCCCATCTGTCTTCAGTAGGGATAGAAAATTTAACTAATTTCCTATAGGCCTCATCGACATCTGTATACTTCTGCAATGATGGTTTGATGATGAACAAATTCCTAAGCTCATGACTAATGAAAAAGTCAAAATTGAAGGTCTCTGGGATTCATTTCCCTATTATTTTCCCCTTTATACTTGCAAATCTTGACTTGGGTAATAGTGGATATTTTATTCTCGTACTCTGTCAATCAGTCTTGGTAGACCTTTCTTGTTTAGCACATGCACCATTTTGTGAAATCTTTGTATGGTGGTATTTAGACTCTGACATGTATTGTGAAGTTGTAGCATAAGGTTCCTCTTGGTGTGCATCCTCCTCACCTCTAAAATTGTCTATGTCCTATCTTGAATTCCGAACTGCTCTAATTCTTCTCTATTTTGGGAATCAAGAATTTGGTAAGTGATATTGCTTCCCTAGGTTTCTGTCCTAAGTCTATTTTGATTTGTCATATTAGCTCTTTAGATCTCTATATCAATTCTTGTTGCTCGAAAATAATCTGTATGGAAGGCCATATTTATATGATGGCTTCATTGATTTATGACCATATTGTTTCTCTGGCTTGGGCCAAAGTTTGACCCATAAATGATTCACTCTGTAACTACTAAATTTTAATATTAAGATGAAGGGATTTATGCAACTCTACCACATAAAAATTATCAATTATCAATTTCTGTTCTGACAGTGTCTTGAGCTGAGCATTTAGCTTCAAACTTTCTTGTTCCTGTAGGGACAAAGCTTCCATGCCTTTAACAAGTTCACGTGTAGAATCTGAAGTCTGTGTTGGTTCCATAGTTGATGTAGATGCTCCTAAGGTTGTGGTCTCTGAAATTGGTACTGCTGTAAGTGGAACTATGACCAACTGTGATGCCTCCTCTTTCTCTTTAAGTAGTTTCTCCAATTCTACTTCCATGTCCCTTATCTGGTTGCTTTTATCAATAACTATTTAGAATATATCCTATTTTTGCTTTTCCATATCTCTGGCATCTTTAGCCTAGGGATCTTCTATGTTAGACAATTTTAGTTTCTTCTATATCAAGATCCTTTATTTTAACCATGTCTTTTGTTGCCTTTATATCTTTCGGATTATATCCTAGTTTTGTCACCAAGTCTTCAAACAACTTGATCTTGGTATCCTTGGGTAAGCATGATAGCCTTTCCATATTTAGCTTTGATTGTGTGTTGTTTAATGATACTTGCAATCTAGAAGTAGACATGGGAGCATTAGTTAGTGTAGAATACATCATTTCACTTGTTTGTTTGTGCATATCCATTTGATCTATTGGATGGATTTATTTTGTATTAAAACTAAAGACATATTATTTATAATCTATTGGTGACCTTGGAGTTGGAACTTTAGCTTCAAGGAATACAATTTTCATTTCACCCTTCTCTGTGTCAAATGCTAAAAGGAGTTTGTGTTGTGATGTAGTTGTCTGCTTCCAGAATTGTGTGTATGTTGTGGCTTTCAACATTTCATTTCTCTTTCTTACTGCTCTGTATTTGGTGAAAATATTAGGCTCAGTGGTGTCTTCAGCCAAGTGAGTTGTTCGTGGTGTTTCTAGAGGATCTTGTGAAATAGAGGAAGGTGGACAACCTAGAAAAACATCCTTTTGTCTTATACCTACAAAGATGTATTATGATGTTTTTGAAACATGTTTACTTGACATGCCTATAGTAGTATGCCCTTCCTCCCCCTATATAAAGGCTAATGGTGGATTATTTTTAGGCTTCTTTGTATATATTAAAAATTCCATGGCTTCAATTTCTATCACTGGAGAAGACTCTTCTTCTCTAGTCCTTTTACCATGCTTCTCCTAACGTATGGGTGTATGTGAGGTAGTTGCAGATAAAATCTTCTCCTCTACTTCCTGCAATGTGTTCTCCTCCCATTGATCTTTGTTCATGTATTTCTCGATCTCAGGTCGAGGAGTATGTGTGTAGAGAGTAGTCTTTTTCTACACCCTCAGATTTGAAATCACACCAAAAGGGTCATAAGACCAAGTAAATGTGAGTTTGAAATGTAATTGGTGTTAGTGTTAGTGCTTTCACACTGCCATCAGTGATAAAATTTATCTTTTTCATCTCATATTAGGTGTCCCATTCTGATGAGACACACTCCATTAGGTCATGGATTAGCTGATGGTAGGGTTTCATTTCATTTGTCCCTCATGCTATATACCTGCTGGCCTATTTCACATATGTTTTCAGTCATTCATAATCATTCCCATTCACATCATTTATAAAAAATAAGTACTAGACTTTAGTTTCACTAGGTCTTAGGGTTTTTCACCATGGTCATTCAAAAGAGTAATAAATGTCAGCAAACACATGGTGGTGTAAATAAAGTTCAACAAATCATAAATTTCCTTTTTGTAAGCTAAATAAAGCTCTTAAACCTCAAGCCTTGTTTTGAGTTAAAACAGAGCACTTGTATTTTATTGTTTTATTTCCATGTAATTTGATGTAATTTTATGGTTCCTATATGTAATAAGTATTACTCAGCTGCTCTTGGTCATCTTGCTAATTCCTTGCACTACGAAAGCAAAACATAATAGCACCAGTTCATCAAATTGCCAAGGAAAAATGTCAAACTTCAAAACAAAAAGACAGAGCATTTGAAAAAGTCATGTAAACTTTATAAAAGTGGGTTTTAAAAGGAGAAAACTTTAAATGAAAGGGTATATAAAGACAAATCATGGTAGAAAGCAATTTCATCGTGAAAAAGTCAATTGGAGAGAAAAAATGCTGATTTTATGAGAAAAAGAGAGAAAAAAAATTGAAATTTGAAGAAAATTGGCAAGTGCTACGCATTGGGAGGCTCACATTGCGCATTTGGCTAGTGTTGTGCATCAGAGGAATTTTGCCAGTGTAATTTTACAATGGCACTGCGCATATAACTGATGTTAAGCACCTATTAGGTGTCATTGCGCACTTGTCTGCAAAGCTTCAAAATGGTTCAAATCAACCTAATTCACTTCAAATTTCTCAATGGCCCTCTAATCAGGTAAGTTAAGCTCCTTGCCTAGCTAAACAAGGGTTTCTCATTATTTATGGTGATTGTTATCTCTTAAGAAGCTAAACACTATCTATCCTCTACACTCTCTCATACATTTGCGAAGGGTATTTGTTTTTCATTGTGATTTGCCAAAGGTTTTCTATTGTTTTGATTCCCTAATCCATTTTCTCCAAACCCTAACCCTTCATATATGAACTCCTCTACACACCATTTTAACAAACCTTAGACCCTACATACATAACCCTTTAAACCATAATCGCATTCATCTCTTCATTCATCTCACCTATTTCCTTTCTTTGAAAATCTCTTCATACTCATTTTCATTCACCCCATTCCTTTATTCACCATTGGTATTCATAGTCATCAAACCAATGGAGAGGGATAGTGATTATGACATGGAGGGAGATACCCTTAGTGACAGTTCTAGGGAAAGGAATTTGCAGCAGAGGAAGCCTCACAAATGGGGTAAGATAATCAAGGAGGAGCCCATTAGTATGGAGGAATTACTTGCTGATCCACTGGCCATCTCATCCTTTAAACATTAGTCATTTTTTGAGTTTTGTGAAATGGTAGAGAGGGTTAAGTTCCATCATGAATTAACAAGATTGTTTGTAACCAATCTGGACAACAATGTAGTAAATCTTGCTGGTGTCACATTTACTTTGTCATCTACTATTATCATAGAGGCTACAGGCATTCCTAATGTAGGTGAGAAATGGAACAAAAGACAGAACATTGACTGGGAGTACTATGAGCCTTATGTTAAGGCTAAATACCATAGCAAAATAAACAGAGTGTTTCCTTTCAAATTCTTGGAGGATAGGTTTGCTTCACTAATGAAGGTCATCATCGAGTATTTTACTTGTGAGGGTAGGTTGTCCAGATTGTATGCTTATCATATTAGATTGCCGATGCACTTTAGCAGGGTGAGAATGATCAACATCCCCTACTTCATATGCAAAAACATAGAGAAGATGGCACTTTTTGCAAAGAAGAAACCCTACCCACAACAACTCAATAGTATTTATCATTTCTCTTTAATTAAAATTCTTGTTTTACATCAGCTGAATCAGTTGGGAATGACATGGGAAACCTTCATTTCTCATGAAGTGTTCAAAGGCCCTCAAATATTTTCATTAGTGCATTAGGAGGAAGGTGGACCTTCAGGACAAAAAAAGGTTCAAGAAACTAAAACTGTGGGGATACCTATGTTTTTGACTTATGAGAGAGGCACTAGGATGCTCTTTGTAGTTGCCAAGTGAGTACTATCTCCATATGGAGTGGAAGGGGTCTCGCCTACATCTATAGACCACAGGAAAATTCTATCTCCACCTAGAGTGGAAGGGGCTTTTCCTTCTTCTCTAGCTAAACAGGTATAGGTTGGGTAGCAGCAGAAGGGTAGAGATAAAGGAAAGAAAAAGTTTGCATGAGGATGATCCTAGTGATGGACAGGAGAGAGATTCTTTCTTTGTTGACCATGAGGAGACACAAGGAGTGAATTTCATGGTCTTAGGTGCTCAAAATCCAAGGAGTGTCAAAGATTTGATCATCAAGGAGCAAAAGGCTGGCATTCAAGCCCTATTAGTCAATTTGAAAAGAGAAAAATGGATCATTAATTACCTTAAGTAGGAAAACAATCAACTAACTGACAAGCAGGTTATCATGGAGTTACAAATGCTTAGAGAAGAGAGGAAAGAGTCAAAGAAAGCAAAGGTCAAGATGACCTCCATTGAACAATAAATTGAAGAGGATTCATGGTCTCCACATGCCCTCCACATCCCCTCAACAGTCTTAAACCAACCATCTCACTCGATTACTAGTGCATAAACACTTATCTATATCTCCCCACAAAACATGTATGCATCCCTGATTTGATTTCCCAGACCTAAGCTACTTGCTCCATTTGATCCAGCAACCAAACCTTCAAAAATCAAACAAAAGACCCTAGAGCTACTATACCTAGCCTAAAATCCATATTCAATTTAGTCATCTCAACTGAGATTGACAAGGAGAGGGCCCTCTCCTGACCTGGTAGGGCTAGCTATCAGGTTAAGCATTGTTTGTGGTTATCCTAAGATTGCCTCCCTTCAGCCTGAGGTCAATCTAGTCTCTAACATAGTGGTGACCATACTGGGGAAGAGGTGATAGATCTTCTCTAGGAAAGATCATTCAAGTTGTAGATCTGATTACTGATGGTGGACAACAGTTAGACACATATGAAGGCTGAAATCATCTACCCGTTGACTCCAATGTTCAAGATCCTAAGCTTCGACTTCACTACCAAAAAATCCAGTTTTCATAATCTTGATGGTAATCACCAATGATAGGGTGTGTGTTAAATCTGTTATCTAGTGAAATGTTATCGATTTTAAGGGGTGAGATGGGAAAATTTTAGATTGATCAGTGTTTTTTAACATCATTGTTTCTTAGCTTAAAATCCAGCTCACTGACACTTGAGAATAAATATTGTTTTATTGGCTTAGTGGTTCAAAGATTGGAAAATGAAATTGAATTATTAGATGTTCAAATTAAATCACATGAAAATTCCAAGACCTAAACAGTTCTTGGAAACTCTCCCTCCTCCCAAAGAAGAAAAGATAAGGCTGCCCTTGGATGGTTGGATGAAGAATGTTATGATTTACAGTGAGGATGTGACAATCTCCAGCTAAGAGCATATGTTAATGAGTTGGGGCAGCAGATAGAATCTGTTTTGTATGATCCCATAGCAGCATATATGGAATATATTTTCAGGTTGAAAGAAAAACCAGGTTGCCTTTTACAGAGCCAGAGGTACTATGGGTATATATTGCAGGTAGGATTTTCAACTATGTTCTGGTTCAAACACTATAAAAAAATAGCATCATTGTCACAGTTACTTGATTGGCTGATATGTCATTACAACATCACTTGATCTATTGGTTTTGCAGCAAAGTAGGGTATATTTGTAAATAAATAGGCTGCCCAAGGCAACAACTCAGTTTTCGTTATTTGTTTATGTATAGGTTACAGTATGTATTTGTTCTTGGATTGGTATCCGTTGTTTTGAGTTTGCAGTTGTTGGACCATATTGCCCAATGGATGAGGCACTTGGTCTACATTGTTCTTGACACCTCCAAGGAGCTGCCATCCACAATGGACCCGATGTTAGTTCCAATCTTCACAGCTTGTCACTAGGGATCAACATGAGCTCTTACTATGTCTTGTTTTGTTAGATGTTTTGCACATGATCTTCAGCACAAAACATGTCATAAGTTTGTTCATCAAGAACATCTCGGAAAGAGCTTTCCAACAGTATATTACACTCCAAACACTAGCTCCCGGATCAAAAGATATGATCGAAATGCATGATTGATTCTTGGTTATGCATGTTTTGAGGTCAGTTACCGCACATAGGGCCAAGTTTAATACAAAATCAGTTTGGATAGGAATTTTACAAAAGTGAAAGAGGCTTTTGTCCATCCCATAACAAGTAACAAAAAACTTCTTCGGTTTATGCACAGGTGCTACTATGTGGGAGATATACAGTCATATTTGGAGCCTACATTAAAACAAAGCAAATTTTTCATATTTTTTATTGTTTTAGTCATTTTAGTGTGGTGCCATTTTACAAAATATGAAAAGTAATTTTGGAAAACCCAAGGAGGTTTTTGTTTAAAACAAGCCATATAACAAAAAAATCTTTCCCTTTATTCATAAGTGTCGTGAATTTGGGTATGTGACTAGATCTTTACATCTCATTTTCATAGATTTAAATTTTTAATGATTTTCTATTTTAGAGATGATTGTGTGGCATAGATTCCAACCAACTGGAAATGGATTTCCAAAATTTGAGAGAGGTTTTTCTCCATCATGAACTTATCTACAAACACCTCTTTTAGTTTTGTAACAGGTTCTATGGTTTACGGGATACGATTTCATCTTCAACATCTATTTTCAGAAATTTAGTCCAAGTTTAATGTAACTGATTCTATTTTGAAGAAGATGGTTGAGCTCAATTCCCTTAATACAGGGATAAGATAAATGTATAAATTTTATGAATTTCATAGTGTAGAGGTTGGAATTTGGTAGCATGGAGGCTGCATTGACTTTGCATAAAAATTTTCCTGAATATCATTTTAATAAAGCAGTGTTTCACCCTTTGGATCTAGGATTCATCACGGTGCTGATGTTTAGTATGTTTTTCCTGTAATTCATTTACACATTATGTTTTTTTCCTTGCTACAAAATTATCTAAGTGATATGTTAGGAACTCATCCATAATGATGCTCCTTTCATGAGGATTTTTCTCTTAGTTGTAATGGTTGTATTAGCATAATTCATCCTTGGCTAGATGCTTTGTTGAGCAACCTCGTGATTCTCTTTCATCTAAAGTTGTTGTTGTAGATCCATCCTTTGTTTGATGCCTTACAGGGAAGCAAGCTTTCTCCCCTATGCTACTCACATTCACAATCTTTATCTAGCTGAACGTGACACTTAAATTGCCCCAGGTTTGCTACCAGAAACTTACATTGATTCCATAGTCCAAATAATCCTTTTTCTTGTTGTTTCGACCCAAAACAAAAATCAATAAAAAAACCCTAGAGCTACTATACCTAGCCTAAAATCCATATCTGAATTAGTCATCTTGACTGAGATTCACAAGAAGAGAGCCCTCTCCCAGCCTGGTAGGGCTAGCTACCAGGTTAAGCTTGGTTTGTGGTTATCCTAGGATCGCCTCCCTTCAGCCTGAGGTAAATCTAGGCTCTAACAATTACTTCGAAAGAAAATCATGTTCTTTACTAGTTGTCCTCATATTGCACACAAAATGTCCTACATGTGCTTTAATTTGAAATTTTCCTTCTTTTTAGCAGCCACAAAGTGTAGGTCATCCATGTGTATCATTTTTCTGATGTACTCTAATGAAAACAACCTCATGGGAACAAATTTTGGCAAACTATAGGGTGGCATTTCACACCCATAGAATCTGATATTGGTGTAGTTCTTGTATAAATACCAGTCACCTTTCTTCGCCTGGTCACTAAGATGCAAAACCTTATTAATATTTGCTCCTATTGTAGTTTGCAAATCACTATGTAGTAGACAAATAATTGTATACAAAAATTGATCAACATAGTCTGTGAAAGTGAATTCTATGGAATTTTTCCTCACCAGAGAGGTCCAATGCATGACTAATTGAGCACTACCTTACTCATCCATCTTCTGCAAAGTAAGGAGAAATCTATTTTCTTGATGATAAATAAACATATGGACTAAAACAATAAAATATTTGAAAGCTCCCTATGTAGGAAGCTTCATGAAATTCTCACACATTTCCTCTACATTAAATTCAATATAATTAAAAACAATGGGTTTCTTACTAGT
>APFE031716800.1:23388-78334 GCA_000404065.3 Pinus taeda
AAATTCTTACTTGAAGGTTTTTTTGCTTATAAATATACCATCAAATTTCAACAATGATTTCATTTTCAGCCTAAAAGCATATTAGTTTAATAAGAGACAAAATTCTTATAGGAAAGTTTTTTTGCTTATAAATATACCATCGAATTTCAACCATGATTTCATTTTCACCCTAAAAACATAAACCTACAAGAGAGACAAAATTCTCACATAAGATTTATTTGCCATCAAATTTCAACGATGATTTCATTTTCACCCGGAAACTTCGTGGATAGTAATTTATCCGTGACACGGAACTAATGCAAAACTGAAGTCCTGCATTTATGAACAGAAAGAATGTTGCCACAAAAGTCATATGAATGATATTTTTCCACCCCATTATGGCAACAAAATTCATATGTTCATCAACAAAATCTCATACAAAGATTTGGCAACAGAAATCATATATTTCTCTTTATAGTGCTCCGTCAATTTTTGCGGTTGGAGTTAAACGTGTCGCTATGTTTCTCAATTCATATATTTCTCCGTCAATTTTTGCGGTTCGAGTTGAACGCGTCGCTATGTCGGTACATCTAATATACAGCCGTTCACAGACGGGCAAGTGGAGAGAGAGTGTGATTGCAATCTCAACATTTGTTTCTTTCTACTAAATTTAATTTCAATCAAACGGACGGAGGAGAAGCAAAAATGTTTTTGATGTAAATAAAAATTAATATTCAAAATTACAACCACATTCAGCATCAGGGATGAAAAAGTTTTAGTCA
The DNA here is from genome assembly GCA_000404065.3 of Pinus taeda. Classification (NCBI taxonomy): domain Eukaryota; kingdom Viridiplantae; phylum Streptophyta; class Pinopsida; order Pinales; family Pinaceae; genus Pinus; species Pinus taeda. The sequence continues at coordinate 24,150 of APFE031716800.1, forward strand.
ATACCCTTTTAACCTAATATAGAAGGGTTAAAAATGTTTTTCGTGTAAATAAAAATTAGTATTCAAAATTAATGGTGTGAAATGATATTATATTTTTTCATTTTATGTTTTTTTATTGTAAGTTTAGGAGAGACCTTTTTTTTTTTCTGTTACCATAAATTGAAATCACTACATGCTTGTGGTGATCTCAACCCGCCCCAAGGGGAAACCGGGTTTCTTGACCACCTTAAGTTTTTAATAGCCAGCCAAAAATAATAGGTTCTTGGTCTGTCTTTCCAAGCTTTATATACATCATCCCTATAGCTACTAAAACTGTTTTTTGTCTGCATATGAAACTAAACAAAAGTCCTAAAGATAACTAACTGTAACTAGAAAGAGATTTTTATAAAAACCTCCAAAAATCATGCATTCTCTTACTAGTTCGCTGCACCTGCCTGTTGCTCCTTCTCCTTCTTGATTCCCGATCCATTCGCTTGTAACTGCTGTTGAATTCCGTCCATCTTCTTATCCTGCATGAGCAAGGTGATTTGGATGTTCCTTAGCTCCTTTTTCAAATTTGGAATCCCCTGGGATAATTCTGCCATTTCCATGGCAACTTGTTCCATAACCTTGGAAAGTAGTCTCTTCATCACCCAATAGATGTGCAGAGATTGTTTGTATAAAGTCATTCGGCCACGCGTATTACCCGGATCGGGGAGAAGATACTCCCAGTCCTCCATTTTCACCTCCGACTAAGCCTGTATTGACTCCTCTTCCGGGTGCTCGATAATCCTTCTGATTTTTGGATTGGTATTCTCGCAGTAAGCCCTCTCAGCGGCCTGCACTTTCCTTCCTATCGCTTTCCTCCCCTTCCTGACAATCCCTGTTACGTTGGCCTCTCCAGCTTCTCCCGTTCCTCCCCTGCCTCTTCTTCCTCGCCCGCTTTTCTCTCCAGCGCCTCCCCGTCTCTTCTGACCTCCCCTGCCTCATCGTCTTCTTCTACTTGCCAGTCTTCCGCTATCCTCTCCTTCCTCCTGTTCCTGGTAGCCCCCGACATCATCTCTTCCTCTTTTCATAGTCTTGGCCCCACCTGACTTCCTGTTCCTACCGAAACTTTCATTCCCTGGTTCACCTTTCTCTTTATCAGAGTCGAATTTATCGCTATCGTCCTATGAGTCGTCATAGGTTGAGATAAATTCCTTCTCTGTATCCCTCTCCATTATGCCTTTTCCCTTTTCTTATCGGTCCCCTCGGCCTTGTTTCCTTCCCTCTGCCTTGGTCCTCATCCATCTTCCTGCGGTCATGCTGCTTCCCTCAGCCATTATCTCCTTACGCCTTGGTTTCCTTCCTTGAGTCCCTACTCTTTCTTCCAGGTTCCTAATCGCTCCCTTTCTCCGAGCTGTGTTCGTCATCTCTTTGCCAACTTTTCTCGTTCTCCTGCATGCACCTCTCTTGTTCCTTCTTTTTGGCCACCTCTTTTCACTTATACCTCCCCTCCTCCTTCGACTCTTATGGATCACCTCCCTTTCCGCCTCTCTACCCATTTCTCCCATGTTATCATGACTCTGTCCATTCTCTGACACCCTGACATATCTACCCTCCTCCATCGGTACTCTACCATCTCCTCTCCTTGAGATGATATCCCTTGCCACGATCCACTTAACCTTGTTCATCATGACCTGACCGTCGCCTGCTCGTTCCTGCATGCCAACCTGCCGATCATTTACTGTCATGTTTGCCACCTTTTTCATCCCGATCGGGAGTCTTTTACTCACCCCTTTATCCTGTGATTGATTCATTATGATCATGGGTAATTATGTTTTTAAGTTCTCCCCACCTTGGGTCACCTTCTATCGAGGGCCAGCTGCTGTCCAATCTTCTGACCGACTCTTTACTCCCCCAATTTGCCAATAGGTCCGCAGCCCTATTCCCTTTTCGCCTCACGTGGTTATAATTTTATATTCAATTCTACTTAGTAATCCCGCTATGTATTGGATAATCCCCGCTGTCCTCCAGCTTTTCGCCACTTGCTCCCAGCTCTTTCCATCCCTTAGTTTGTGGAGCATCTCTATTGTAACTTGTGAATCTCCTTCTATTTCCAAATTCATGTATCTATTTCTCACTGCTATCCTTAATCCCTGATGTACCGCCCACAACTCTGCTTCATTATTCGTCATTTCACCTCCCCATTCCGCAAACACCCACCTTGTATTTTCCTTGTTGTCCCTGAAGATACCCCCTAGGCCTGCTGGCCCTGGGTTTCCTTTAGACGCCCCATCAAAGTTCAGTTTAATAAAATGCTCTCTGGGATATCTGAATTGGTTAGGGCTCTGTATTTGAGAGCCGGTCCTATTCTCTTTTCTGGGGTAGATCATACCAAAGTCCATATTTAATTTGGATATTATTCCTCTTTCCTCCTGATTCATTTTCCAATCCTCCTCTTCCCATGCCTCAGACAGAACTGTCTCCTTTATCGATTTACATATTTCCTCCCATATTCTTACAGGTTGACAACTTCTTTCCCAGAAGATCCTCCTATTTCGTTCTTTCCAAAGGAACCATATTACGAAGCCCACTGACAAATTCCATATTCTCCTCAATACTCTGCTGAGGAATTGTCCTTTGCCCCATTGCATTATGGTGTTCTGAATGTTGTTCGGATCTCTCTGTCTTTCCAAAGAGTACTCTGATTTCCTCCCATAAACATCTAGCAAATGGACATTTATTTAATATATGCTCCTGGTTTTCGATTTCTCTGGTGCATAGGCTGCATCTCGAGGGTCCATAAAAACTTTTCTTCTGGATTTTTTCCCAAGTTAGAATCCGTTCTTTGCTCACCAGCCATGCAAATATTGTTATTTTCGGCCACCACTTACCTTCCCATATTATTCTCCAGTCAGTAGCTCCATCCTCCCTTTCCTATTTCGTTGCTAAATAGTAGTCTTCTTTTACTGTAAAGGTTCCTTTCATTGATCTTCCCCACCTGAGAATATCCATTCCTGATCTGATTTTAATTTTCCTCAATTCTACCTCTTTAGTATATATTTTCTCCAGGTCCTGGTTTATATTTTCATACCACTCCTCTGGCTTCCTCCAAGCCCTCCATATTTCACTAATCTCTCCATCTTTCCAATAATCCCTCACGTATTCTAGTCTTCCTCTCTTCGCTTTCTGTTGAACTTCTTGTAAAGTTTGTATCTCTGACAATTTGTCTCGCTGCTGCCAACCTTCCTCCCAAAATCTGGCGCTGCTCCCTTCATGGATTTCCTAGAAAGCATGATTGTTTACCATGTCCCTATTCTGACTTTCTAGTTCCCAGATTGAAGATCCTTTTGGGATTTCTTCAATTCTCAATCTACCCTCTACTGTATCAGGCATATTATATTTCTGAGTCCATATTCTCTTCCATACATCATTTCCTCCTTGCACCCACCTCCACCATAATTTTGCTCCTAGTACCTTATTCAGCATTTTAGGGTCTCTTATACCCAGTCCCCCTTCCTCTTTTCTTTTCATTAGATTTTTCCATGAAACCAGAGCCCATTTCCTCTGTTGTTTAGGGCCGCCCCATAAAAATTTCCCAAATATTTCTTTCATTTTTGTGCACGCTCCTTTGGGTGCTGCCATAATGGATAGGGGGTAGATAGGAATCGATTGCAGGACCGATTTTAAAAGGACAATTCTCTTGGCTATGTTCAAAGATCTAAAGGACCAGCTCGCCAATTTGTTTTTTATTTTTTCTATCGCACTCTGCCAGTTTTTCATCTGGGTGGGGTTTATGTCCAGCTGATTCCCCAGATACTTAGTAGGGAGATCCCACTATCTGAAGCCTAAAGTTATGGTAAGATGAGCCTTGATAGAATCGGGAGTATTAAATATGAATGTACATGATTTTTCTTTGTTTATTTCCATTCCTGATGCCTCCATGAATATTTCTAATATTCTTTTGATGTTCCTTACCTCTTTGATTGATACCTCACCGAATAGCATAATATCGTCTACAAACTGCTGATGAGTGATGGCCAGATTGTTTCCCCATGGTTCTAGGCTTTTAATTCTCTTTTCCCTTAGCTCTCTTTTGAGGTTTCTCCCTAACCCCTCGGCTGCCATTATGAATAGGAATGGAGAAATAGGATCTCCCTGCCTAATTCCCCTTATTGCATTAAAGGTATTCGTTGGGATACCATTTACCAGAATTGAGAAATTCGGAGTTGAAATCATGTTGTAGACCCATTCGATCCATCTATTATCGAATCCATATGCTCTAAGAACCGTTCTAAGGTATTTCCAGCTCAAGCGGTCATAGGCTTTTGATAGATCTAGCTTCATCATCATTTCTCTCTGCTTTTTCTGATTTAGGAAGTGTATCATCTCCTGAGTAACTACTAATCCATCAAGTATTTGTCGACCCTCAACAAAGTCGGTTTGCTTTGGTGAGATGATATTCGGAAGTAAAGGCTTTAATCTTTTCACTATCAGAGTGGCTATAATCTTATAAATGACATTGCACAGGGCTATTGGGCGAAAACCTTGAGCATCTTCCGAATTATTGCTCTTAGGGATCAAGGTTAGAAAGGTCGAGTTAATACCTGGCCATATCTTTTGCTTCATTCTTGATTCCTCTACCGCTTCCAAGACTTCCTATCCTAGAAAGTACCAACCTGCCTGATAGAATTCCACTGTGTATCCATCTGATCCTGGAGCCTTACTTTTGTTCACAGTTATCACAATTTCTTCCACCTCTTCCATAGTTGTTGCCCTCATCAGAGCCTTATTTTGTTCACTTGTTATTAATCTTGGAATTTCCTTGCAAATATATTCTATTGCTTCTCCCCGGTCCCTTTGTGGTTCTGTGAGAATCCCTTTGTGATAATCCACTAAAACTTTTTCAATATCTCCCTGTTCTACTATCCTTTCCCCCTCTATAGAGAATATCTTATTCCTTTGTCTGTTATGGACCATAGCTTGATGAAAAAACTTGGTATTTCTTTCACCCTCGCGCAGCCATTTTATCCTTGACTTTTGTCTCAACAAAATCTCTTCCTGTTTCCTCCTTTCTTCCAATTGGCTGATTATTCTTCCCTCCTCATTACTTCTTTCTTCATCCCTCCCTTCCAAAATTATTTTTTGTTGTATTTCCTCCATTTCTCTCTCTAATTTTTTTTTTCCTCCATGATTTTCCCAAACTCTTCCTTCATTTTTTTATTTTCCCTTTGATTTCTTTGAGCTTCAACTGGATGGTATGCATTTTCCCCTTCCCTTTAAATTTACTCTGAGTCCACCATTCTTCCACTCTGCGTAAGAATTGGGGGTTTTTGAGCTAGAAAGCCTCAAATCTAAATGGCTTCTTATAGTTGTTCTTCTTGATATCAATTTCCAGTCTGATCGGCCAGTGGTCGAACCTAGTCCTGGCAAAATTTTAGCTTCTATAAACACATCCCGGTTCAAAATTTGTTCAGACAAAAGAAACCTATCTAATCTCGAAGCAATCTGGTTTTTTCCTCCCCTCCTGTTATTCCATGTATGGACACCATTTGTTGTGGGAATATCTACCAATCTCTGATCTGTAATCATCTCATTGAACTCCTCCATACTCTGATCTGGTCTCCTTATGCCACCTTTCTTTTCTCCTAACGCTCGGATCATATTAAAATCTCCTCCTGTTATCCATAGGGTTCTAGGGATAATTCTTCTTATTGCTTGCATATTCTTGAGGAATTCCTTCTGCTCCCTGGGTATGTGAGGACCATAAACCTCTGAAATAAGAATTCGTTCCTCCATTCCCGTCAACCTGAACAAACCTGTTAGTATTCTAGGAAAACTAATCCAATTCTCAAAAATTACCTCCTCAGGGTTCCATATGATTGGTAGACCCCCAGCTGTACCATCCACATCTTGGGCCATTACCTCGTATTTAGGCTTAGTCCTTTTCATTATTTCTACCAGCTGTTGATGCTCCATTTTTGTTTCCTATATTAACATTATGCTCGGTTTGTCCTTCTTCAATCTCTCCTTTAAATATCTCTGCTTACCTTTACTATTAAGTCCCCTAATATTCCAGCTTGTAACTATCATTTATAACTTTTTGATGGTTGTTGAAATACCTTTGACAGAGGTATCACCCTACCTGAATTAACTAATATTTCTCCTACTGCTTGAATCGTTTCATTTATTGTTCATCTTCCTCTCTTTCTACCCCCCTTGCCAATACCATCCATTTCCAGGCTTTGGTTTCCCTGTGATTCAGTTTGATCTATCCTGATCTCTGAAGTGTTGCCTTTCTTCTCCTTATATTTCTGGAATGCATCTTTATATAGTTGTTTCTGTGTTTCCGGAATGAATCTTTCATCTAAGTTTTTCCATTTTTGAAGCAGCTTCTTCATTATTCTTTCCTCTTCAACCCCATTATCTTTTTGACTGTCTGATCCAGTCGTCATTTGTCCTACTATATTCTCTTGACTTTCCCCCATCTCTACTTCTGCTTCTCTGTTCTGACTTATACTTTTTCCTGTTGTCTCTATTATGATATCCATTGGAGCATTTTCGTTATCCTCCTCTTCCATCTTTCCTCCCTCGTTTTCTTCTTCCTCATCCTGAAAGACCTAAAACTTGTTTTGGTTTTCAGCTGGTGTATTCTTCTCCTTTGGTTGGACCCTCGTTCCTTCCGTACTTGGTTTCTTCCTCCTCTGAACCTCCTTGAAACCCCTCTCACCGGTATGCGATGCTTCTGCTCTCCTCTGTTCTTCCTCCAGAGTCCTTGTTGCTTCCGCCTCTCTATTTTGTGGGCATTGCCTAAATAGATGTCCATATTCATGGCATCTTCTGCACCTAAAGGGAATATGCTCATAGTCTATTGGCTGTTGCCATATTTCATCATGGTATTCCACCTCTATATACTCCGGCAAGGGTTCTGCTATGTTCATGTACACACATATCCTTGCATAAGATGTGTACTTCCCTCTTTTGGTTGACTCTGCCACCTTTACAAACGTTCCGATCGAGTTGCCAATCCCTTCCAATATATCAGGATCCAAAAACTCCATTGGTAGTCCGAACAATCTGACCCATATGGGAGCTGCCAACAGTATCTCATTATCTGGGTTGTATCTATCCTCCCAGTGTCTCATGAATAAGCCTGCATTGTTCATAAAGTATGGCCCCTCTTCAAAAATTCTTTCCTTGTCCTCTAGGTTTGCAAAAATGAGTGTGAAAAAGCCTTTTGCTCCTAGTTTTAGGTCTATATGCCCTTTTGGCCTCCATCTTTGTTGTATCCATTTTGTTAAATCCTTTTTAGATGGCCAAAATCCTATAAACTTACAGATCAATGCATGATCTCTCATATAGCATCGATAATCTTCAAGTTTGTTGCTTGGGATTACATACCTTGGTTTTTTCTGTGCCCTAGGTAAACACCTGTTCCCCATTCTTGCTTGCCATCGATTCCCCAGCACTGGCACATCTTTGTTGCTCTCTTTCTGCGCCCCTTGCAGCCCGCCTCCGCTTGTTTCGCCTGCTACCACGTTCCTAAAGAAGGGGATCTCTCCCCTCCCCTAATTTCCTTCCATTGATCCCTTCAGCCCCGCCTGTTTTCTTTCTCCCCTCCACCTTTCGATTTGCCCTTGCGAATCTTCCTCCCGCGCCTGCTTAACCCTTGTTTCGCTTCCCAGACTTCCGTAACCTTCCTCCTTGGCTCTGAAAACCCTATTCTCTCAAACCCTAATGCGCCGCATCAGGTCCAGCCACATGAATTCCCATTTTTTCATTTTATTTTTATATAATGTTATACTTGTTATTAATTTTCTAAACTATTTTTTAATGGTTAATATTTTTCAAAGAATATTCAATTTTTTTAACTGATAATGTTTGAGTATTTTAATAATAATAATAATTAAAAATGTGTTCATACTGTAATATAATGGTACATTTATGAAGCTCATGATTGCATGTCTCATTTATTGAAATTATAATTTAATAATAGGCATTGGTGAATTAAGCGTGAGTGAATTTTATTCAGGTTGCTCAGGGAGAGGAGTGATTGCAAATTATGATCCATTCTTTTGTTATTTAGATTTACTAAACATCATCTTTTGTAGCCGCATAGTCTTTCCTTGCATAGTAAATGGTGATTTTAGAATCTAGAAATGATTTAATTTAATTCATTTTAATTTCATGTATATGACTGTTACTTAAATTATGTATTTGCCCATTTTTGTAAATGGTTATTTTATATAATTGTGAAATATAAAACTAAACTAATATTTTAAAAGATTTTTATCATATTACATTTGACTTGAAAAATAAATAAATTATAAAATTTCTCAAAACTCTTTGCAATGTACAAAATAAAAATGAAAATATTGTTTAAAACCCTTGTCTGTGCAACCTTTTAGTATGAACTGGCTATTTATTCCAACCACGTCATCTGAACCAAATTTATTTGGTTGGAACATCATGTAGACCTTCCATATAACATTATACATTATCTTTCGAAATAAAGTTGTCCAATACCGAATAACTAGTAACAGTTACAACTTCGTCTTCGTCTTCGTCTTCCACTTGCACGTTGGAGCAGCCATTTTGCAAGCTCCGTGTCGTTAGCAACGTGCAGAAGTACCTTCTCTTTACATCCTCCTTCAACCACCATAATTCTTTATTAAGATCTGGAAATTCCATGTTTGTGCTTTGTGGGCTTATTTTTTCTGATGGGAACATAGCTCTACCATAAAGCTAAGCATAGTTTGCCTAAGGAAAGTAGGCATATATTCTGCCACTTCAGTCTGATTTTTGCTAACCGTAAATGCCAGAAATTCCCTGGAAGAAGAATATACGAAGGGAAAATTCTCTGACATGGCATAGGGCTTTCTGTGAGCGTGAGAGTTGAAGAGTCTTCAAACTATTTTCTCTATACATTTATTTAAATCCTCCAACTTATCAGGATCTGTTACTTCCCTTAAATGACAACTTTGAAAATTAGAAATAATGTGGCAAGGCTGACACCAAAATTGTCGTTGCCATGGGTGTATTCAGTGAGACAACTCAACAACGAGATGCCAATTTCCTTACTTGAAAATCTGAATCAAATCACCTTTCTAGTTCTTCGGTTCCATAACCACTATCCTCATAAATTACTCTTTTTAATTTCCTGGCTTTAGAAACTCTCCTTTTTAGTTGGATGAATAACATGTTTAGTGTTTCACCCATGGGTCATAGATAGATAAAAGCAGAAAGCTGCACTCATTTTTTATATAAGCAGATACTTCACTTGGGGTAACATGTTGATAGGTGATGAATAGGCTTCTCAGAATCATGACAACATTATTATATAAGCAGAAACATGATAACCAAAATATGTAGGAAAGGGAATAATATTTTAAGTTTAATTTCATATTCATTTGTTTGCGGATGTTTTAAGTGAATTAAATACCTAAAGTCAATAATTTCAAATGTAACATATTGATATAATATCTATTGATATGAAATTAGATTCAACTTTTTAAGAAAATGTTACCATATATATTTGAAATTTATTGATATTTTAGATGCTTTACATGTGTTAAGATTCAAACCTATACATAATTCACTTGAGTCAAGTACTAATCAAAATTCTTTTGATTGATTTTTACACATTCAAACCTATACATAATTCAGTTGAGTATAAGTACTAATGTTGATTGATTTTTAAACATTTTTTAATATTCAATGCAACAAAATTATTCGTCCTTGATCTTATTATTTTAAAGAAGAGAATGAAAAAGACTCCAACAATATGATGGTTGAGATAAAGGTGAAATGGAAAATTCCACTATTAAGCATATCTAATAAAAAGCAGATGGTTGAGATAAAGGTGAAATGGAAAATTTCACTATTAAGTATATCCAGTGAAAAGCACAGGACAAGCTTAGAAACTTTGTGGAGGAAAACTTGAACCATATGATTCTTACTTATAATTAATCAAATGTTAGAAAAAAAAAAATTTGTGAAAGAGGATTTTCTAGACAGAATCATATATAAAATTATGATAAATCTAAACCTTTACAAGAAATATTAAACACCACCTCAAGAATTGCATGAAATAGTTTGGAATATAGTTTATGAACATGAAAAAGCATAAAACATCACAATCTCTTTTACTATAAAAAAAAAAAAGTTCTAATGGGAAAATACTTTATTCAACTTTGTAAAGGTCAATATTTTAGACAACGCATTTAAATGAGTAATCTATCTTAATATATAAACTTATTGATGATGATGGTGGTGGTGGTTAACGTCCAATGAGACCAAACTTTGGTCTATCAGACCTAAAGAAACGAATTATTTAGTTTGATTTAAGATTTTATTTCTATGCTCAAAAAGCTTGGAGAGAAGCATCTCAAGCTCACTATAATTTTGACATCTTAAAAGGCTAGGAAGGTCAGTATTGCAACAAAGATTATGAAACTAAGATCTAATGTGGTTGTATGTGAGGCACTCTAAGAGGAAGTGATTTTCATCCTCAATGTCACTATGGAGCTCATGAGAGTTCGTTCTAATCTTGGCTATATTAATTTTCTTCTTTGAGCTAGTTAAAACAAAGAGATACTTTTGATCTTCTAGGGTGGGTTTGATGACCTCCTTATAATATCTTAATTCTCTTTTAGCTGCTAAATCTTTCTGACACCACATTTTTTCTTTAAACTTAGAAGTAACAATATTTTTAATGTTATTAATGTTTTGCAATGCAACATTCTCGTTGATCTCCCAATGGTTTAACCAAGCCCTGGTTTCTTTATACCGACCTTGCTTGAGTCTTAAGTGGTTTTGGCTAGAATTTAAAGCTAGCTCAAGAAGTCTATGGTCTCCTATGTTATTGAGTTTGTGCTTGTACAACAAAAGCCTAGTCATAGCTAGGCTCTCAATAAAGAAGAGACCCACTTCTATAAGGATAATAGGATAGGGTGTATTGCTTCTAATTTTAAGGTTATATGTTATAAAACGTTTCTCGATTTGCTCAATATTTCTCCAAGATTCTCTAGAGATGCTGCGACCCCAAACCTCACATCCATATAAGATAACATGAGTGACTAAAGTTTCAAAGAGGAACTTCTTTCTATCCAACATTATGAGGTTTGTCATTTTACAATTATTTTCAAGACCAAAATAAGCTTTCCACCCCCCATTAATCATTTTCTCAATGCTATAGATCCAGTTAAGCTTATGATGAATATCAATTCCTAGGTACTTGTAAGAAGACACTTCGTCCAAGTTACTATTGTCATATATAAAATTAGTGTAAGTGTCCTTCTTGGATTTGATAATCATAACTTTCGTTTTCCCAGTGGTAACAGTGATACCCATGGTAGAGCATAAATCCTTAAGAACTCTAAGTTGCTTATCAAGATCAGATGGGCACCTTGCGAGAAGAACAATATCGTCAACATAGAGAAGAAGGATGATGACTATCCCAGCTAAGATCGTGCCAGCATAGCTTGCATCCTCTAAACAACCTTCTAGCTTGTCGATGTAAATGCCAAATAGGGTAGTGGAGAGGGGCAACCTTGTTTAACTCTGATATTACACTTAATATCTTTCTACCACCCCTCATTGCTCTTTAACTTGGTAGTTACATTCTCGTATAACCTTATAGCGGCAAGTCTCAACTTGAAAGGAACATTTAGCTCTTCTAATATGTTCCATAAGTTGTTTCCATGAACCGTATCGAAAGTCTTTATAAAGTCCACATAGCAACAAAAGAAATTGAATTTATCATTACTTTTCCAATAATTTAAACTATTCCTAGTTATTAAAATTTAATTTGGTAAATAAAAAATTATATTTTAAAATATATTGTTAAATATTTTTATTAAAAATCATTTTACTAAAAACTATTTTTAATTTTATTAAAAAAAATGAATTCGGACACATTAAAAATTAAAATAAATTTAACCTTTTAATATAACTATATCTTCACGATTTTCCGCCTCATTTTACCAACTTCTTTGAAAAAGTAATTTTCCTTTCAAAACCACCTAGCACAAAAACCAAGCAGAGGAACCGGCAAATATCCAATATGCCTTTCTTCTATAATGACATGAACAGCCTGTCATGGGCCCAAAAAAACTTCTGTGAGATTTGTCATACGATTTTTTTGCTCTCTCTTGGGTATACCTTCTTCATTGTACTAAAAAAAAATTGTATTGAGATTTGTGATATGATTAATAATATATATTTTATTGTATTCAAAATTATGTTAATTATTAAATTAATAATAATTTAAATTGACTTTAAGGTGTAAAAGTTTTTCAAAATTTAAATTTATGTTTACATTTTAAAAATAAAATTTAAATAAAAAAAAAAACTATTAGAGTGTGAGTTATTAAATTATTTGTGTTATTATCAATTATATATATATATATATAAAATATGGTTTTGTAATTATTTTTACCTCTTAATATTAAACTTAAATTGCAGTGTTCAAGTTTTTGTGATTGGAGTTGTTTGTATGAGATGGAATTGTTTGTTAATATAAGAAGATTCACATATGTGATTTGTTGATTTTTCGAAACCACTAGCTTAGTCTATTGTTAAAACATTAGAAAATACATGAACAATAGTTGGTAATTAATAGTGGATAGATATGTTTAAAAAACATTAAAGTCTACTTAAAAAAAATAATATAATTAAATTAAACATATAAATATATATGATATATTTGTTCTTAATTAAAATAATATATAGATAATAGTCTATATCTAAATATATGATTATATATTTAGAGATTTAATATAATTTAAAATTAATAATAATATATATGAATATGTTTTTTTAAATAATTATATATAATATATAGATGGACGAGAAAACAGTTATTATAAAAATTAATAAAAATATGAGTATAATTTAATTCAATTAAAGAAATAATATTAAATGTTATATTTATATTATATATATATATTATATATATATAAGTTGTATAGTGCATTATTTTAAGGATAATTGAATATATGATTAAATGGAAGCTAAGTAAGAAGAAATGTATGAAAAATATAAAGGTTATGAAGGATGGTAAAGGAGAGGAGGGATCAAAACAAATGGAAGGGAAAAAGGGAAAAAGAAGGTAGAGAGGTAAAGTGGCCACAAAGAGGGGTGAAAGAGGTAAGTAAATAAGGGAAGAAAGGGTTAATATTTGGTACAATTCTATATTAGACTATCATTTATGGTTTATAGTGAGCTAGAAAAACCAATACTTATTAATATATAGGTCTTTGTCTCTATTCATGCTTTAGAGTGCCTTTTTATTTCAAGTGTTTCTCTCATTCTATGGTTGTAATAATTTTTTTCTTTAGAGATGATCTTAGCATCTTCCAAACATATATGATGCTCAGTGGTCTTGGCATGCTCTACTAATACATAACTTTTTATTCTTTCATGCTTAATATAAGCATGATGTTACTTAATCCTAACTTTTAGAGATCATCCTATTTCACTAATATAGCACTTGCCACAAGAGAAACTACTTTATAAACTCCTTCAAATTGGAGATTATCTAAATTCTCCTTGACTAATTTCATATTATGTCTAATAGCATTAATAGGTATGAAAGAAGTTATAATATATTTTTGTTTTAAAATCTTGACAATCTTATTAGTGGTTCCCTTTAGGTAAGGGAGGAACCATTTCCTTCCAACATCAGTAGCCTTAGTGCATTTTTCATCTAGATCATTAGTGGATTGATTAAGGGCAATGAATATATATTTTTTTCTATAGCCAAGATTCCTAAAGACTCCAATTAAATGGTTTCTTCATCATCCTTATGATCCTCTCTATAGATTTTGAAGGCTATAGTAGTTAGGGCTTTAATGACACTAACCTTTTTTGTAGGGAAATGATGGGAATCGACATGAAGGTAATTTTCAATGTCAGTGTTTTTTCGTTATATCTTATGGTCTAAATCGCCATCAGGTTTTATTATTATTAGAATGTCAATGAAGGGTATGCAACCATTCTCTTCAATTTCCATGGTAAATTGAATTTCAGTGGAGATGTTATTAAGGTGTTGTAAGAATTTAGAGAGTTTTTCTTTTCCATGTTTCCAAATGACATTGGTGTCTTCAACAAGCCTTTTCCAAATCTCAAGTTTTAAGTGGTAGGTGTTAAGGACCAAAATTTCAAATTATTCCTGTTGACGATGTTGGACTTGCCAACATGTCATGGGATCTCCCCGATAACAAGTCCCAACTAGACCTTAGACCGTTTGGAGTAGGAGTCCCAACAATGGGTATGATAGTATCACCTTGACTTTGGTTGTGAGCGCGGTATGTAAGATGTCCTTGTTGGAAGCAAGGGTGTGACCTTGCAACAAGTCAAAGAAGGTGCATGAAAGGCTCTAACACATAGAAGGGGAGAGGAGTGTGCCACTTAGAAGCCTGTGATAGCACGCGGCTTGAAAGGGAACACACACGCTGAAAGACATCATGAGATGGAAAGTAGGATAGCACAAAATCCAAACTGATGACTTATATAACAGCACGCTTCAACAAGATCCATACAAACACATATGACATAGTCCATACATACATGTGTAAATTACAACGACATACATCATTACAGTAACAAGGATAGTGGAACTACAATAACAATATATGCATGAAATGTGTTGGCTATGTTATATTAAAAGAGTGAAAGATCCAATCATACATACAACCATGACAACCACTAGCCACAATAGTGGAATGTTACAGTCACTGCCACCTTCTCCTCCAAAGAGATGTACTCACTCTGCACTGTGGAGAAGCCAAGGCTCGTTACAATACACTCCAAGATTTCTCTAAGTCATACGTATCATAAGCTTGGCTCCCCAAATCCGATAAAATGAGTTATGGGGTTCTATATATAGCAAAGGGTGGGTTGATCCTTGACATTCCCCTTTGTGACTCTTCAAATACCCTCATGAATCTTCCACTTACACATGACTGTAGAAATTTCATGAATAATATGACACTTATTCACAGAGATTATCCCAATCATACACTATTGTGGAATGCATGCATAATACATAATCTCATCTACCATTGATCATCAATTTGTGAAAGCAGAAACATACACATGCGCACATTGAAGCATCAATCACACATATCAACACAATATGTACCCGGGGAAAGCATAAAGCTGAAAACCCCCAACTATCTTTATATTATATTGATTGAGAACATGTAACAATACATAGTACAATACTCCTCACAAGTACTCAGTACTATCTCCTCCTGTTACACACAAACTCGCTCAGATCTGAATCAATCACTAGCTCAAATCTCCTCCACTGCTTGCCTGCCTCCACTGCTCAATCCTGCATAGAGAATGGATGAGAATGGCTGATCCATTCACATGTTTCCCTTGTGTAACACTACGCAATCCTCATTGGCAACTCAATCCCACTGATTGTGCAAATCACATGCACAACTATAGTCACAACTGACAATTGTCTTGCCCTTTCACTCATCTCTAACACTTGTCTCCACTAAATTGTCCATGCACTGAGTTAACTGATGTATTCTTCAGTTTCTTTATGAGTTAATAATTAGTGAATTAATTAATAACTAATTCACACCACTCAAGATTAGTCTATTTTCCAGTTAGACTAACTACAACTAGTTCAACTGAGTCAAACTGAACACAACTCCATCAACTCCTGATCCAACTCCATAGAACTCAATCACTAAAGTCCTAACTGAAGTCCTCCATGCAATAGCTGAAGTTAACCAATAGGAACCATGTATTTCCTTATGGAAGCTGCATGTGCCACATCCGTAGCTCAAACTGAAGTGCTCCAAGAGAATAAGATAATGTTTATAGTCCAAATATTATTAAGGGCTAATAATATTCAACTGTTCTATATTTAGACTGACAGTACCTCCACTATTGTCTAAAAATAGAAGTGCATCTATTTTTACCAACTTGACCAATCATCCACAAATAGCATCCTACAACTCATAGACCACATATGTCTAAAAATAGACTTTGCGCCAAAACTTGCCCAGCGGGCCCACTTAGTGAAGGTGACTTCTTTTCACTAAGCTCCATCATCTTGTTGCATTCTCAACACTCCCTCTCAACAAGATATGGATTATCAGCAACCCCTATCCTATCTCGGTGGTACTCAAATTTGCTCCTGATGAGTGCCTTCATCAAGATATCAGCATCCTGATCCTCCGTGGGAATATATGAAAGTAACATGATTCTCCACTGCACACAATCTCTGATTTGATGGTACCTGATGTCGATGTGTTTGGATCTATCATGAAATACAGGATTAGCCAAGAATTTAATGTAACTCTGGTTATCACAGTAAATCACAGTAGGATCCAAATGAGACCCGAACAACCCGACCAGAATCTTCCTCATCCATATAGCCTCGCATGCAGCCAAACTTGCTGCCATATACTCGGCCTCTGTGGAACTGAGTGCCACGGATCTCTGCTTCCTGCTGTACCAAGAAACTGCTGTCGATCTGATACTAAAGATCCCTCCAGATGTGCTCTTTATGTCCGTTGGGCTCCCTGCCCAATCTGCATCTATGAAGCCACATAGCTTCACCTCATCCTCATGTCTGTCCACAATCCATATCCCGATGTGCCTCTGATATAACGCAATACATGCTTGCCCACCTTCCAGAAGAGCTAAGTAGGCTTAACCATAGCTTGTGAAAGTTGGTTAACAGCATAGCATATATCGGGTCGTGTATTTACCAAATACAGGAGCGACCCCACCAACTGTCGATAAACAGTGGCATCCACTACCTCCGCTGAAGTAGCATCCTCCTTCCTCCAACCTCCAGGAAGAGGAGTATCAACAGGCTTGCAACCATGCATGTTAAACTTCTCCAGTATCTCCAGAGCATACTTACCCTAAGAAACAAACAGTCCATCACCGCGCTACCAAATTTCCAATCCCAAGAAATAATGAAGGAGGCCCAAGTCCTTCATCTCAAACTCCTGAGCAAGATCCTCCTTGCATGAAGGTATCAACAACTCATCTCCCATTAGAATCAAATCATCTACATACAATACAATGATAAGCAACTTACCCTCCACCACAATCTGGTATAGGTTAGGATCTGCCTCACTCTTGGAGAATCCAAGTCCAATGAAATAGCTGTCTATCTGTGTGTACCAAGCACGAGGTGCTTGTTTCAACCCATACACCGCTCTCTTGAGCTTGCACACATGTGACTCACTGCTGAAGATCTCGAAACCTTCGGGCTGCTCTATGTACACTTCCTCCTCAATGACTCCATTGAGGAATGCAATCTTCACATCCATCTGATGAATGTGCAATCCCATCTTTGTTGAGAGAGCAAGAATCGTCCGTATAGAAGAATACCTTGTGACAGGTGCAAAGGTCTCCTCATAATCGATCCCCTCTATTTGTGAGAAGCCTCGGGCAACAAATCTTGCCTTGTACTTCTCCACACTCCCATCAACTGCCTGCTTCACTTTTTAGATCCATATCGAACCCACCATTGATTTCCCTTCCGGTCTTGGGACAATCTCCCATGCACTGTTTCTGACAATCGAATCATACTCTTCCACCATGGAATCTACCCATGTGGGTTCCTCCATAGCTTCCTCGAAAGAGGATGGCTCCGTCACGACACATTTTCTCACAAGAGCCATGTATCCAGTGTACCGATCGGTGACTGTCTCTTCTTGTGCTCTGCTGCAGGTGGTCCTACAACCTTCTCTGCATCTTGAGCCAGTCGCTTAGCTTCTGTAGTGCGCTTTTGCCCTCTAATGGTTGGCGTTGCATGAGTGGTCTCCTCCACTCCATGAACTTCCTTTTGTGGCTGATCCACGTCCTAAAGCTCATCCTTAGGAACTAATAGCTCCTCATCTGCATGCAAGTGTGGCTCCCTCTCAAGCGAACACTTCATGGCTTTCTCCTCCTGAAATTTTATATCCCATCACACAACAGTCTTGCGATTGTCTAGCAAATACACACGATAGTTATGGGGCGTATCAGTGTACCCCACAAATATCCCAACCTCTACGGTCGGCTCCAACTTCTTCCTGGCATCCTTCGTCACATGCATGTAAACAGGAGAACCAAAAATCCTCAAATGGGAAATATCAAGCCTCTTACTAGAATAAGCCTCCTCGGGTGTACTCATGCCAAGTATCTTGTGAGGAAAACGGTTATGCACATATACTGCAGTATTTCATGCCTCTGCCCACAAGTGAATGGGTAGGCCCTGGTCATGCAACATCACCCGTGCAGCACCCACAATCGTTCTGTTCTTCTGCTCAGCAACCTCGTTTTGCTGTGGGTTATGAGGAGCTATGAGCTCTCTTCGAATCCCTTCTGCACTGCAGA
Organism: Pinus taeda; assembly: GCA_000404065.3. NCBI lineage: Eukaryota > Viridiplantae > Streptophyta > Pinopsida > Pinales > Pinaceae > Pinus > Pinus taeda. The sequence goes on from APFE031716800.1 coordinate 42,474, forward strand.
AGTCCTTGAACTCACCAGAGATGAATTCACCACCATTATTGCTCCTAAGAGTCTTCACCTTCTTCCCAGATTCCTTCTCGACCAGTGCTTTGAACTCACAGAACTTTGAGTATGTCTCACTCTTCTTCTGCATGAAGAAGATCCAGCACTTCCGAGAGAAATCATCAACAAAGATCACATAGTACCTGTGCTTTACTGTCGAAGCAACTGAGAAAGGTCCACACACATCTATGTAAATTCTCTCAAGGATAGTCGTGGTGTGACTATCCTTCTCGCGAAAGGTGGCTTTCACAAACTTTCCCAAAATACACCCTTGCACTGATCTAACTGCGCAAGTGTGCCATTAGGAAGCCCAGTAGACATCTCCTACAGTATCTTCAAGGCGCCATGGTGAAGGTGGCCCAATCTCCAGTGCCACAGCTCGCCATCATCCCGGCTCACCATTCCTTCTGCCTTACATGCCATTGTTGAGCAGCCATCTACATGCAACTTATAAAGGTTCTTGACTCGAACCCCTATCTTCCAGGTTTCTCCAGTTGTCTTACTGCACAGGAAAGCCTTTCCCTCGCTGAAAACAACATCATATCCCTTGTCTTCTAACATTGCCATAGAGATAAGATTCTTCTTCAATCCTAGAACATGCATCAGTTCCTTCAATATGAAGGGTTTACCAGACTCCCTCTCAAAGGAAATGGTACTAATACCAGTCGCACTGTATCTACCATCATCGCCCATCTCGATGTGCACTCCAAGATCTTTCTCATCCAGATCAGAAAACAAATCTCAATCTCTTGTCATGTGAAAAGACACACCACTGTCCAAGAACCATACCAATCCCATCACACTTGATACCAAGCATGCGATCAACGAAAAATCCAGCTCAAACTGCGAGGCTAAGGCCTCTCCCACTGCAGATCCAGCAGCTTGCTTATTTTCCTTCTTCTGTGGACAATCCGTGGCAAGTTTCCATGCTGGTGATAGTGAAAGCACTTCACCTTGGACATGTTCCGCTTCTTGCCTTTCACACTGAAATGAGAAGCTTGCTTGTTCTTCCCCTTCTTTGCTTTGGCAGCCAAAGCGCAATTTTATTCATCAGGTGCCTTTGATGAAGATCCGTCCCTGGTATTCCGCCTGATCTCCTCTTGCACAAGATCCAACCAAAGTCTCTCTCATCGTAGCAATTTCTCCCAACCATTGAAAAAGTCTTGATAGGAATGCCAACTCTTCGGAAGACCAAGTAGAGCCAAGCTCACCAAGTCCTCATCATCGACAGTCACCCCCACACTTCCCAGCTCATCCCGGCATTGGGTGAACTTCATGAGATACTGGGGCATACTATCTCCATTCTCACACTTAATGTTTCTGAGTTTTATCCTTGAGTGCCATTCCACCAGCTCAAAAACTCAACCGCTTCTGATCTAAAATTCGTGAGAACAAAGTATTTCTTGTACAAAGATCGACTATATGGGCATTCACCGGATATCTCACCTTCCAAAAGAAGGATGAATCCAAAGACAACCTAGCCCGATTACAGACTCTGCCTGAAGAAATAAAATGTAAACACTTTCTGAATAATAGATCTGATGATCAATCCTCGCTTTGATATACTGTAGAACTTTTTCTACAAATCAACCAGATCTGATACCATGTAGAAAGTTCATGAATAATATGACACATATTCACAGAGATTATCCCGATCATACACTATTGCGGAATGCATGCATAATACATAACCTCATCTACCATTGATCATCAATTTATGAAAGCAGAAACATACACATGCGCACATTGAAGCATCAATCACACATATCAACATAGTATGTACCTGGGGAAAGCATAAACCTGAAAACCCCCAACTATCTTTATATTATATTGATTGATAACATGTAACAATACATAGTACAATACTCCTCACAAGTACTCCATACTATCTCCACCTGTTACACACAAACTCGCTCATATCTGAATCAATCACAGGCTCAAATCTCCTCCGCTACTTGCCTGCCTCCACTGCACAATCCTGCATAAAGAATGGATGAGAATGGTTGATCCATTCATGTGTTTCCCTTGTGTAACACTATGCAATCCTCATTGGCAACTCAATCCCACTGATTGTGCAAATCACATGCACAACTATAGCACAACTAACAGCTGTCTTGCCCTTTCACTCATCTCTAACACATGTCTCCACTGAACTGTCCATGCACTGAGTTAACTAATGTATTCTTCAGTTGCTTTATGAGTTAATAATTATTGAATCAATTAATAACTAATTCACACCACTCAACATTAGTCTATTTTCTAGTTAGACTAACTACAACTAGTTCAACTGAGTCAAACTGAACACAACTCCATCAACTCCTAATCCAACTCCACAAAACTCAATCACTGAAGTCCTAACTGAAGTCCTCCATGCAATTGCTCAATTTAACCCATAGGAACCATGTATTTCCTTATGGCAGCTGCATGTGCCACATCCGTAGCTCGAACTGAAGTGCTCCAAGAGAATAAAATACTGTTTATAGTCCAAATATTGTTAAAGGCTAATAATATTCGATTGTTCTATATTTAGACTGACACTACCTCCTCTGTTGTCTAAAAATAGAAGTCCATCTATTTTTACCAACTTGACCAATTATACACAAATAACATCCTGCAACTCATAGACCATGATCCATATGTCTAAAAATAGACATAGTCTAAAAATAGACTTTGCGCCAAAACTTGCCCAGCGGGCCCACTTAGTGAAGGCAACTTCTTTTCACTAAGCTCCATCATCTTGTTGCATTCTCAACAATGACTATTTACATTCTACTATTGACACTTCATCTTTCACTTTACAACATGTTTAGAATACAATCTGCACAGGTACCCATGTGAGACAAAAATGGCCTTGAGTAAGTCATCCAAGACATCACTGAGATTCAAAAAAGTGCGGGAAGACTAACTCGTCGACACCTCTTGGTGATCAATGGTAGTGAACTGATGCCAAGCTTGGTAGTCTGTTATGGTGTATGTGTACTCCGTGGTGACATCCTTCTGAAAGTGAACTCTTCCCTTTGTTGCATCTAGGTACACTCATTTTGCGCCTTTTTCCAACTCATCATATAGCATGTGCATCATGGTATTGAGTGCAACCAAACCAATGACATACTGGTGCATAGTGTCTGCACTCATCTACAAATATGTGTTGGTGGCTATGCGCATTAACTGCTCGAAGCAATTGTCTAGCTCCAGTCGGACTTGGTTCTTTTCTTTCACCTCAGTGAGTGTGTGAATGGATGAGATCACATGTGTGCGTACATTGATGTACATGCTCTTGAACACTTGGGCATGTGAAGCCTCTAAATTGGTGATGAGATATGGGAGTTCCTCATAGTTCTGGATCTGACTTTGGATGCATGCTCTTAACTCCACTGCCTTTGGCTTCATCATCTTTGGTAAGTACAATGGGGCTGCCTTGTACCTCATTGTCCATATCTATATGTGATCGACAAACATGTGTATGTATGTCAAGATGCGTGCCCTCCTAGCATAACAATGTTGCCAACCATTGAGATGGACAACTAACTTATGCACGGTGACGAATTTGAAGTACAACTTTTGCGTGACTATCTCGAGAGACGACACTTCATCAAGTATTGCTTTCCTTAAATATTCTATGGTGGATTTTGTATCTTTCTCTTCTCCCTTCTTGGCCTCTTACAACTCCTTAGCCATGCGCTTGTTCTCAGCTATCAAGAATCTCACACTTGATCTGGTGGATTCGGCATATGCCTTTGTAGCATCGACCAATATAGCTAGATGTCTACACACATCAGACACAGTCACTCGTTCTCAAAAATGCATAGGAGATGCACGGACATCCTAAGTGGGCACTTTGTGCAACTACACAACTTTGTGTTGTGACTCCTCTTAAGATATGTTGTGCAAATCTACTTCCAGATTGTCCTAAAGGATTTTAGTGTCTCCTTGATCACTTAGGAATTTCTCTATTCCTAGATCTGGTGAAGCCAGTGGAGTGACCTCTGGGCCTTTGGGCATGAGATCTATATCCTAATATTGCTTTGGATAAACCACATATGTATCCATCCACTCCAACATTTATTCAATCTCTTGACAAAAGTCTTGCTCCTGCGATTGCTCACCTTGTTTGTTATTTTGTCAGCTATTATGATGAGTCAATAACCTGTTTTAGTGCAGTTTCATCAATGTGTGCACACTGCAGTTTCTTTTGTTCTTGTTCCTATTGCGCTTCCTTCTCCTTTCTATGCAGCTCCTATTATTTTCTTAGTTGTTGCTTCACCTCCTACAACTTCTTCTCTGACTCCTCCAGTTTATGCTTCTGCCTCTCTCTTTGCACAATCCCTCTGTTGTATTGTCGCTTCTTTGCCTCAATCTCCAAATTTGCTCTTAATACAAGTGGATCTACCTTGAACTTGCATCTTTGCTCTGCCTCTACACTGTCAGAAACATTCCTCCTTCCTTTTTCATGTGCAAGTTTATTGCCCTCTACTATCATTGATATTGCTGCTCTCTGAGATGCTCTTGCCTTGTGCACTACTAACCATTCAAAAACCACTTTGAATGGTTCATTGAGCCTTGAGTAGTTATAGCAATATCCCCATGGTTTTTCCTCAAGCTAATGATATGCCCCGTGAATCCAAGGATGATATACTCTCGCAAGAGGTCCTCCTCTAAGCCATGCAGATAATATGTATTGAAACTTCCGGTGTTGAAGGTGAATCTATTGAATTCCTCCATCTCGACCTCAAAATTATTGAGATTCTTGATATCATATAGCCCGATCCACAAAGAAAGAGTGAGCCAAGGTGCCTTCTTCTTCCTATGCAGGATTGCTGACAACCCTATCGATATGTGGTATGCAACCTCTTGCATGGCCAACCTATCCATGGAAAACATTAGTAACACATGTGGAGTCTTCTCTATGTTGCACACACGGAAGAAGGTGCCAAGGGATGAGGCATACCAATATGCTATATTTACCAATGCCTCCTACCTATGATGTGCAAGGCATATCCTGTTCGAAGATCATCCAATACACTGGGGTATGAAGTGGTCTGATAGTTGTAGTATAACTCCACAGAAGCTACACTCAGAGATAACCTGTAATAGATGTGCACAGAGGTTTCTAAAGGTGTCCATGCCCAACACAAGCCAGGGAGATGTTGACGAGCTCATATTACATCAAGTATGTAAGCAGAAATGAAAATCTTTGCTTTCTAATGTTTGAGTGGATTTTGGTGGGCTCTAGTATTGCAGCAATGATTCTGCAACTCCTAGGACTACCTTCTTTACTTTTATCAACCCGGTTGTTCGTAACAAACTTGGAAGTGATGGTGCTATATGCAAAAGTACTAGCTCTTGTCGCAGGCTATCACTTGATCAGCTGGTACAAGTCTGCTAGGAGCTTAAGCCAACTTCTATGAGCTCTTAGAAGAAGCTTTTAACTATGATGGATGAAAGCTAACTCAAAGGAGGCTAGTCTACTTGTAGAAAGAAGTTGAAAGCTGAAAAGAAATGCAAACCCTAGTAAACCCTAGTTTTACTGACTAGCCCTACTGGTGCAAGAAAAGAGATGAAAGCGGTGGAATTGGATGCCATTGACTATTGGAAAGGTAAAATGCATGTGACTAAGCTACTTCTGAAGAGAAATATGAAAAAAACATCTTTTTTCATTTTTGAGTAATTTCGCAGAATTATTATGCCTATGCTTTGACTATTTTTTACCGTGCATAGGTTGATTGGCGAAAGGAAACGGAGTGGGCACTTTCAGGAGGTTTCAAAGGTGAGAAGATGGCCTAAGGGGTCTCTAACACCGTTCCAAAGAGTTTCAAAGTGTTCAGATGTCGAAAAACGGCTCAGGTGAACTTCTACAGGAAGTCTGCAGGGGTTCTACAAGGGTTCTACAGGGTGTTCTACAGGAAGATCCGAAAGATGATTTTGGAGGGTTGATGGTGGAAAAACGGTGGGAAAGTAGAAATGAAGGATAGATAAGGATGTTAAGGGGTCTAGGACCTAGTAAATGAGGCTAAAGAGTGATGAAGGTGGTTAGATTTGCTCAAGGATGTAGGGAGCAATGTTTCACAAGAATGTAGAAATTAGGGCAAAGTAGGAAAATGTGTCAAATGAAGGGAAGGAATCTTGGATTAGGGGTTGGAGCAGGTTGTATGATGGAGGAAGGGTAGGCATGGAGGTACCATAGGTGTTATGCACACTATTTTCCAAAACTGATCAACAAAGACTAGGAAAACCAAAGATCTAGCTATTTTGACCTACTTTTACCTAAAAACCAGAAACATGATGAACAAAAGTTTATGAAACTCATGCAAGATAACTATGGAAACCAAGTAAGAATAGATTCTAAACATGCAAGTACAACTGGTATCAAATTTCCTAACTAAAAATCTAACACTAGTAATTGTATGAAGAGGCAAAAACAGTGTTTTTGTGGCAACAAGTATGCCTTGGTCTCAGCTCATGGTCCCAAGGAGGGAGAGATGAGATCAAGGATTGCTTGGTGGCCTTTTTGCAGATATTTTCCTTTACCAAACTATCAAATCAACCTGAAGCATGAAAAGCTATTTCAATCATCAAAAACGACCTAAATAACAAAGCAAGATTTTAATCTAAATAGCAGAAATTATTCTATGAATGCAACAAAAACACATAAAAGTACGCAAAGGAGGTACTGTGACTTGGGTTGGGCCCAACCCCAAGAGCTGCAGCCTCCTAAGAAAGCTCAGAGCTGGTATAGGTGAAATTTATCTCCATTACTCAAAAAATAATCATGTCGCAAAACTGTTAGAACAAAAGCTCGGAGTTGAGTTGAAAGGCAGAGCTACACTCAAGTGCGAAAAACAACTATTCAATGGCTAAACTACTAAGGCTCAAAGCCTGCCTACTTATGCACTACAAGGAATCCCAACATCCCTCCTTAACTTTAGGGGCTTGGCTACTCAAGGCTAGAGTTAATCAGCCACTTCACATAATCTACTCGGCTGCCCCTTGAAATCATCTTTAGTGGGTTGTTGAACTCCAAGCTAATGGTGGAGAACTCGAGGAAGGGGTCATTTAGTGTTGGAGACACCCTTCCTATGAATCCTCAGCCTTGTTCCTTCGTATTTGGCTGTCAACTGGCTCATAAATGCTTGACCTTGGTCCAAAAGATGTCCAAAAATCTGTAATAAACACATATTAGACTTTGTGGTCAAGTGACTATTCTCATTCATTCAATTAACATAAATATATTCAAAAGCATGCATAAAACTATGAAAAATGGTGGATTAATCGATAATAATAGGCAAAATGAGCCCAATAAGTTACCCATTTTTGGGGCTCATCATCACCCCCTGCTGAATGTGTTGCTCATCCTCTGAGCATCTAATCCATCTCATCATCTTTGATTGTCTTGACTACCTCTCTAACATCCCAGGATTTCGAGGTGATGTCCTCTTCTTGGTCATGAAACCTTGCTTTTCTCTCTACCTCCTCCCACTGCCTGTGTTCTTCTTCTTCTTTGATCCCTTCCAGCAGTCCCAAAAGGAATGGAGAACTGAACTTTAGGCCAATCCAGTTGGCCTGTAGATTTTGCATTAATTGTTTGTAGAGAGGTACTCTAGCCAAAGCCTCCCGCATCTTGGTTGGGGAGTGGTAGTCCCTTATTTTCAAACTGTGGGACAAGGTGTTCCATCTCCTGGTGCAAGCATGTATGCAATTATCACCCAACAGTCTCTCCATGTCCTCAAAGTGCAGGATGGCCTGAGCTTGTCTTTCAATGTAGTCTGGGAGAACCCGAGGGTTATTGGCCAGGTGCTAATACACTAAAGCTTAGGGATCTTCTGGTTCTGCTCTAATCATGAGTGTCTCACTCAGCTCCCTGTCCATAACTTCCCGAATTTCTACTGCCCTATTTTCCTCTTGGTTTAGCCAAGAGGCCATGGCCATTAGTTGCACATCTCCCAATGCTGCATTGGGGTCCCATAGGTTCATGTTTGGAAGTGCCAAGTTGTGTAAATAGAATTCTGCTAACTTGGCCTTGTCTTCCGCTGAGCTACTATCACACAAATACATGAACTGGTTGTAGTTCTGGAATAGAATGCTGCCCCTTTGGGCCAGTGTGTTAATTTGAAATTGCAATCATTGATCCTTAAGATATAATACATATGACTTTGCAGGTTGCCTACATTGTAAGGCTTATACTGCCCAGCTAGCCATGCAGGCCATTTGGGCTTCTTTCTCTTGCACCTATTGTTTCAAAGCCTGTATTTCTTCCACTGCCTATGACTCATTTTCCTATAGTAGTTTTGTTACCATCTCAATATCAGTTGGCAGTTTTTCTTCTCTCTACTGTTCCTCAGTTGCCTCCCTGTCTGTTGGAGGTATTTCTTGCTGCTGCTACTCTCCCACAATGGATGGCCTATCTTCCTTATGACTTTCCTGCATCTGCAACTGCTTCCTCAATTGTAATTTGGCTCTTTGATTGCTTTCCATGTGTCTTACCATGGCAAACTCTTTCCTTGATTCCTTTAGTTGTTCTTCTAGGTGGCCTATGTCTGCAACACCCTTGGATTTGGTAATCCTCATCCAAGTGTGAGTCCTAACCCTCTCTTGTTCCAATGCAAAGAAGAGGGGTACAACAAACTTCTACGTGATAATCTTCCCACCTTCTAACAGGTTGTAATATGAGCCCAAGCTAGGCTGAGGGCTCGGCTCCATTATTTCTTCAGTATTTTCTTCCCCCTATTGTTGTTTGGCTACCTTCTCCTCCAATTCCTTGGTTTCTTTTAACTTCGCCAAAGTTTCATGTAGAGTCATTTCAGCTTCCTGTAGAGTTGTTTTTTAGTCCATCATCCTAATTCTATCCCTCCAGGTGGAGGCTTTTGTGCTTCCTCTTTCATAGGTGATCGATATTTTTGAAGGAGACTCTTCTTTTGGTTTAGCGGTTATGTCCTAAATGAAAATTGGTTCTTTTAATTGTGGCTGGGGTTTTCCCATTTTGATCCATGTGCTCCTCCTGGATTTGAAGTACATTGAGGTTTTCCTCTTTCTCTTTCCTTTTTGTTTTGCAGGTGTGCTAAATGTAGCAAGCACAGTTGCTGCCTCCCTTGCCAAAATTTTCGGGGATTTCTCTTCCTGGTGGTCTTTTTCTTCGTTTCCTCTAGAAATATCTATGTCCACTGTTTCTGCTTGTGTGACTGATATGTCAGGGTGCGCATTTTCCTTTTCTTTCTAGGTGCCTACCTTAGCTGTGGTAGCCATCATTTGGGCATGTTCGACCTTTTCCTTTCTGCTCTGTATCCTTTTTTCCCTTGTTGTCTTTGCTATCGTTTCTCCCTCTGCTTTAGGCTCAACAATTTGGCTAATTTCTTTCTGTTCTTTCTATGCTTCCTCTGTTCTGCCTTTTGCTTGGATGCCCTGTGTGCCCTCATCATTGTTTTTCTCCATTTCCTCAGTTTTCTCCCCCTCCTCACTGCTGGATGGAGTGATGTTTTTAGCCAAAGTCCTAATGTTATCATTTCTGGACATGTTTCTGAAGATTTCTCGAGATATGGGGATAGTGTAGGTGTGTAAAGCATATTCCACCAACAGTTTGATGAGCCCATGGTGGGACAACTAGTCTGGGATCCCTTCATTTAGCTTTGTACCACATTTAATTAGGGATTGGAGAAGGAAATATGGGATGCTTAGTTTCTTGTCTGAAGGAAAGTCAATCCCATGCCTTAATTCACATAACAACCTGAAATGGTATCCACAGATGATGCTAAACCTTCCTTCACATGTGATGTACTTCATAATTTGCTAACTAACTTCACTCCAGAGAGGGGGCAGACTTGTCCTTCTAACTCCATTTTTGTCCTCTACAGGATGCTCCTAGGGCAAAAAAAATGTTTTCTTAGCAATCTGGCCCAATGACCTCTCTTCCTTGCTCCAAGGGAGCCCCAATGGTAGACCAGTAACTCTACTGATGAGCTCATGGGTGACTTCTAGGGTCAAACCCCTAAAATTAACTGTGGCATGTGTCCTTGAATCTGGTCTCATGGATATCAAAAACATTTCAATTATCTCTTCATCATGACCCTGAATTTTGTCAAAGAAGGATATCCAATTTGCTCGGGTGAAAAGGTCCACCGCCTCAGGGTGCTTGTACAACTTGTTGGAGTCTAAGGGTTCTTTCCTTATGAATCCCCCTGGTGTTGAGTGTTCTTCTGATGTATTAATCAGAAAAGAAAATGTTCAGGAAAACAACAGTCAATCACTGAAACAGAGGATAGCTGAATTTGGTGCCTTCTGAACCCAGGGAGGAGTTTCTCTTGTGTTCCTCACAATACCAGATAGCAATAATTCCCTTCTTTTTGTCACCTAGAATTCAACTGTCGGTTTATTGAAAGGAGAATGTTGCTTTTTCAGAACAGAGCATAAGGGCACAAATTCTCTACTCACACATAGATAGATATGTAAATTCAGTTTTTCATGCACATAGGGTGGCCTCTACTGCAACATATATCTTCTGTTACATAGTAATTTGTCACCGTTTGTCACCGTCCCTGTTACCCCTCTCTTGCATCTTGGAGGACCCATTCCGGGACTTGTGAGAAGTGACAAGACTTGAAACCACTTGGCTTATTTACCTCTAAACATGAGCTTCATATGCCCTTAATACATCTCCTTCTCATTGCCCCTAAAAATAGCCCTTTTTGCATTAGCGCTAGTGCCCTGTGTTATGCCCGCGCCAATGGGGAAAATCCTAAAGAAAGGGCGCGCCATTGGTGCTCTGTCTCAAAGTCGCAATCGCGCCAACCAGTTTGGGAAAAATTCTTAACCACTCAAACCTCCGAAGTTTCTATCCACCTCATTCACCAAACTGATTCCAAGTTGAGTGAGGATGGTTTGGCTTCGAATCTCCTTGGATGGAAAGTTGTTTGCCACCATTCCATGGAAGTTTCCAAGTGATGAAGCCAAAATCCATGATTGTGGGGGATTGACCTTATCTCTTCCTTCTCCTCTATAAAAGCTTGTACCCATGGCTTGGACAAGCTAGTTCTGGTTCTAATAGCTTTGACTCTTGTGGCAATACTTGTGCTGAAAGGAAGACATCAAAAGGTTGGAGTTGCAAGAAGCCTTCTTTGTATCCATAAGGCTTTCCCTAAGTAAGGAGACTTTGTCACTAAAGAGAGAGAGAGCTTGTCCCTCACCCATTCAAGCTTTTGCAAGACTTGTGTAGCTGAGCACCCAGCCAAAGGAGGACTTGACGTCAGGACACTGGTCGTATTCTCATTTGTTGAATATTAATAAATAGATGACTATAATTATGGTTCCATTCTCGTTGTACTTGTAATGGTTGATGTTGAATTATATCCTTCCTAACTGATGTATAATTGCATATATTAGATTTCACGCTTGGGTTTGTGTTTGTTCTCTTTGTGTGCAGGTGTCCATTCACGTGGATAGTGGAGGATCGTGACCGGCCAAGGCAAAGGAACGCGAGCGCCATCTCTCCTATGAACTGAAGCATTGGATCTCAAGTAGGTCTTCATCACCCACTCTTTATTTGCAAATAGGAACTTGCGTGATAGCATTGTTTGATTGTTGCTAGACCCGTTCTGGGCTAGTAGGGATCGCCTCTATCCGTAGAGGGGATTTACCTCTCCAACAATGTGAATTGGCATGGGGTCTTTTGGAGTCCATCTCCACGCTAGTACAAGAAATTCAGAGTTGAAACAAAGAGTATCTAATATATAAGCACTAAAATAAAATGGAGGAATAGACCTATCAGTCGCGCGAGTTTTATTTCTAAACTCGAGAATAGCAGTGGCTAACTTATCTGACAATATATTTCCCTAATCCATTATCTCACTATTAACTGTCGCTTCCATTAAAGGAACCATTTCAATAGTGAATTTTGCAGAATAATGTAATCCTCAAATCCTACACATGATTTCCCTGGCGTAACAGTAAGGAGAACATAATGGATCTACAGAGTACTTACCTGAAGATTCATGTTTGTGCCTTGCGGGGTTCTATCTCCATTCTCGAATTGGGACCGATTCAGTTTCATTCTCACTTGTGAACTTCTCCAGAAATGCTTTATTGTATTTCTTTTGTGGTTCAGGCAAGTGATACATTTTTCTTAAATCATCAGGTTGGAATGAGCCGAAGACTCTTCCATCGACTATGGAGAATGTTCTATTCATAACATGGATTTCCTTTACTGACCATCGCACTACATCTGTATACGGAATAATTTTTTCTCGAGTTGTTATTCGGTGTAGATATGAGTCAACTAAGTCCTTCAAGGAAGCCTCTGATTTTCTAATTGAATCTGCAGTAGCTTGCACTGATATCGTTTCAGGCTCTTCTGCTTCAATTAGATTATATATGATCTTCCAGCTTGTGTTTCTGAGGCCAAGACAAGTTGTGTCTGAAATCAATCCCTTCTTGCTCGGTCCTGGATCTGTGGTAGATTTCCCTGTTACTGCGGGAGCTGATGCTGCCGCAAATCTCTTGGATTTCTTCCCCATTTGGCTGGAATTTGTTGCTTTGACGGAGCTCTGTGCAGGGAATAAAATGAACGTAATACAAAGAATAGGTGGTGCGAGCTAATATGAAAGAGTTATATCAATTAACGAATAATGAAATATTAAAATAATGTTGCCGTAGATACAATCTCAGGGGAGATCTCGACATAACTGCTTCATTAATTGGCCACTTTAACCTGTCAATCATTTAAATACCCATCATATCGTTTATACGCTGAATGATTCATTCAAGCGTGGCTTGAGTTTTTTGGTGGATAATCACAAGTAAATTGTTATTGGGAATGGGAAGGATTTTAATAATAATCTAAAATAATGCATGCAAGCCTTTTCAATTTATTTTGAAACTCGCACCTTGCTTTATCGGATCGCAATCGGAGAAATGATTGGGTAGTAATATTTTTGTCATTGCAAAATCCCCGATCCCCCGATGGCGATACACCTTATCGCATTGGGAGGTTTTAAAGGTGTCATAATGTGTGGTGTGCTACATCCCCCAATTGCCGATAGCGATATCGCATTGGAAAAATAGTGGGAGGTCCTTTTGTTATACTTGCTTGCCTTTCCCAATAAGTCTTTGCATTATGTATTCCTTGTTGTTGCGATATGCAATCTTGCAATCACTTTATCGCAATAATAAAGAATTATATATCTATTTCATAAGACTGATTCATATTTGTTCAAAAGGTTTTATAATATATCGTTTCCTTTGGACCTTTCGATGAAGGATGAGTTGATACCAATTTTATTCATACATCTATATTTAAAAGGGACCCATTTCATATTATAGTTAAAAATAAAAAATTTAGGAAATGGGGGGTTATTGTACAGCACAACAAGTCACACATAACATAAGTTGACATTTTGGTTCGAGACATATTATCATAAAGTCATGTTGAGTGTGTTTTCGCAAGGTCATGCATGAACCAGTTCACTCATTCACACACTTAGTAATTTTGGTCGATGATCTTTCAACCAGACCACCCTCCACTAGCCGAATGTCCACTAAGTTGCACTGGACAGTCTTAGTCCTCGATGATCATGTACTTATACCCAGAATCACACAGATCTTGAGGCTCTCTCCTAGGTAGTCTACACTACGCAATCCTAGAATCAACCTCACTTGCTGTTAGCTAGAAAAATGCAGAAGTTTCACAAGGATCCATATCAATCTGCATTCCTCACAAGCTAATCTATCAAGCCTCCTGTTGGTCAACTGAAGCGTTTTAGTGGATATTGACCCCAAACTTCACTCCTCCAAAAAATTGTATATACATTGTCAACATGCCAACCTCTTTTGACTAAAGAAATTTCATAGACATGAGGGACAGACACCTAGTGCCTATCACTACACTGTCCATGAAATTTGCGTAGTTCTATCAAAGTGTCCCCTTGTCAGTTGACCTGCTACTCAACCTGAAAAGATGCACAATTTTCTTTTTTTGCCCTCCCTCTTCCTGACACTCACTCAGCGTCAAAACTGCACAAATGTGTCCTATAAGCTAGCCTCCTAGTTGTTCGCAGTTTTGGCCAAAAATCTCCTGCAGCCCACTTCTAGTCTCCACAGAGAATCTACATAGTTTTCACTGCTAGTGTCCTCCTTATTGCCTACACTATCTCCATGGAAAATTTGTACAGTTCTGCCCTCCAACGGAGCCACATCATGTGGCTGGTGACTACGTTTCTAGACTTCTTGTCTCAGTCTCCATGTGAGCTCTGCACAATTTCCCTCGACGATACCCCGGAGCCCACATCTGGGCCTAAAATTTGCTCTTCGCAGTTTCAAAGACTTATCCTGTCTCCCAGTCACCTACAGCTGAAAACGAAACATGATGCATCATGGTAGACTAGGATATTTTTGGATTTGATGTTGTCTCGTCATGAGTGATTACAGATATAGGTACATGGATGAGGCATGGCATGACAATGACCGAGATGAAGAAGGAGCACATGCTAGAAGACTTTCTCGTGGTTGGAAGAACACACGATGGATACCAAGTAGCAAGTGAAGGAGACACATGCACATGCATGAACTATCAATTGAACACTAAGACCATTAAATACTCAACGAACTATACCATATAAAGGTGAAGCTATGGTACACCTCGGGTACACTCATCACTCAACAAAAACACAACTCGACACAAGCAACACAACCAACATGTGCATACTTGCAATGTCATGTCGAGGTGTGTCCTGAGTCACCTAAGCCACATCACTACTTTTGGTCATAACTGTGTAATCAATGTAATGTAACATGGAAGTCCAAGAGACCCACAAATGAAGTCAAAGATTCATGTAATTCAAATAGTTATGAGGAAGTTGAATAGTCACAAGGATCAATTTCATCCTTGGCTATATAAACCTGTCATTTGTACATGTAAAGGAATTTTTAGCTAAGCTCCTCCCACTTAGCTTTGAGAGTCTGTAGTCTTTTCTTTGAGGAGCGAGTAGTGGCTTCAACACCTCACTATCAGGGTTAGTGATGCAACATTGTACATATGTATCTTGGATATTTCTCTTAATTCAAAAGCATATTAACAAACCATCACATTTTCACACATATATTGTATTCATTTGTAAGACTATTCTTTGGATGTTTGTAATGCATGTTGCTTTAAGCTCTATTAAGACAATTGAAATATTTTGGTTTTTCTAGTACATATGATTTTGAAAATGTATTGTATCAATTGTTAAAGTTGTCTCGCCCATGTGGACTATTCCACTTGACACTTAACAGATTCATTCTCATGAACTTGTTACAACGACTGTCACATTAGTGTGGACTATTTCGTTGGGTTTTGTATGTGATATATGTTCATTGCATGTTTGTGACTGTCGCTTCCATGTGGACTACTCCACTGGAAGCTGCACATGTCCTATTGTGTTGTGTGTCTCTAATAGAGTTGGGACTATTTCCTTTCAACTTGAGACTCACTCTCACCTTACTCCCTCAATAGTGAAAGAACCCTGACACAAGTGACACTAAGCACTCAACAGACACACAAACCTCGCTATTTGAAGACAAAGAAGTCCAATATCAAGTGCTAGCAAGCAAGAGCTAAGGGATATCTTTAACATAATAGCAACCGGGGAATCGTACTAGATGGAAATCCTACATCAAATAGTGTGAGGTCTAGTTGGGACTTCATACCATGGAGATCCCCTAAATGTTGGTCGGTCGAACACCATGAACACATGAGTAGGGTAAAAATTGAATAAAATGCATACACTTTTTCTTCGTTTTTTTTTAATTTCATTGTTTGATAAAAAAATTATTTCCAAAAGTGCGCATTGTAACTTTGTGCCTTCAATTTTATAACTATTCCTTTTCCATTTTCAATTGCAGGTACATAACTCAAATCAACTGCAAATTAATCTATCTAGATTACCCAATGATGAATTTACATCATATCCATTTTTTAAACATTTTTAAGACATATGAAAGATGCAAACAAAACCCTTACTTGAAAAAACTCATTTTCTTGGAGGAGATTCCCTTGAGATAATGTACTTTATGCTTCATGCTCTCCCTGAGGCTAGACTAGCCTTAATTTTCTTTTTGGTCTTTATTTCCCCAAACCTTGATGTACGCATTCTTGTTCAGATCTTCTTCTAGTTTGCGTTTCCTCATCCCTATCCTTCTTTGAATACTAGATCCCTTAAGGTCTTTAAGAACCAATCAATATTTGGCTATATGGCCTAAGTTATAAAAAATATAACATATGATATGCACATGAAAATGAGGAAATGGCTCAACTATTTTGTTGGTCTTCTTTCTACTTCTTGTATCATGAATAGTACAGTCACATATTTATTTCTGAAACCATTACAAAAATACCAATACCCGTAAAATAAATTTTTGTACCTGGAAACTGATGGGGTTTCTTGAGAATTCAACTACTTCTTCTGCTAGTAATAAATTTTCTTTATCATTCTACACTTCCCTGAAGTGTGTCCATTTTTTCACAACTAAAACACCTTACATTTCTCAAATTTTCCTTTGGCACACTCTTTGGCTCTTGATTATGATCTTGGTTTCCTTCATTTTTGCTGGAATTTTGTTCTTTTAGATTCTCACAATTGTTGATTTTTTTCTTTGATTTGGCTCCCAATCCACTCTTAAATTCTCCTTGCTTTCTCTAACTGATTTTCTAGATCTGAATTTTCTTCCATGAAAGCATATTCTATTTCCTAAAGAATCTGCTTGATGTTTGTTTTATGCCTTAAGGATTACTAATATTTTAAATTAATCATCCCCTGATTCTCGCACTAAAAAAATGCATTCTTCACTTCTTGAGGAATAAAATTCAATACACTAATTATTTTCATCTTCTATAATCCCGAAATCATCATCACTAGGTTGCTAAAGAAAATGCCCACGACTGAAAATATTGTCTACCATACCTTTTACTAGGAGGATAGGCTCTTCTGATTTTGCAACATTCTTGATTTTTTTACAACCCTTCTTCCTCTTAGATCGTTTCCTCTTATTCTTCGCCATGGCCCAAGACCTTTTCTCAAGCGATGAAGCTTCACCAAGATAACCCTGCTCTACTAACAATTGTTGGAAATGGCCTCACTACTGAGAGGGGGGCTGAATTTTCAGTAGTAACTGTATTTCTATAAATTTTATCTCTTTTTACTAAGACAATGATCCATCAATAAAGCCTATAAAACCAATAAAACATCAATATATAAATGCATGTAAAATCAACATATAGCACCATAAACAATATCAATGCATGCGCATAATAGAACCATTTTTTTTGTCATGGAAAACCCTCTTCAAGGTGAAAAACCACTCGCTACTACTACTTCTCAAATCTTCTGTTAAGTGTTGATTTTTTTTTTTATATAGAGTAGCTAGCACCCTCTAGCTAGAAGACTTGACTCCTACAGCAGAGTGCTAGAATCCATCAGCTGAGAAATACCTACTCACATGTATCTGGAAATAAACATCTACTAGAAGCTTCAACAACATTCAAGGCTCACTCAGAAACCATTGGATTCAGCTTCCACTCCCCTAATCATTTTCTTCTAGTATCTGCAAGCAAGAAGTCTCTACACCTCCAAATCCTCCATGCAAACCACATTTCAAAAATTTCTAGGCTAGGTTCTCCAATCTGAATAAAAAATATCTGATATACACCCAGTAAACTCAACTCCATATGTATAATCATCTATTCAAAACTTCTATAGCAATTACTCTCTACCCATACACTCACAACATCATTATTCACACCAAACAACTCAATCACTTAAATTATATGTTAAATTATTCTCAATAATCCTCCATGAAAATACCACATGAAAATACCATGGTTATCCAATACCAAGAGCACCTGTACCATAGTAAAATCTAGGTCAATACTATATGTCAATACCATGGTTATTTGAATACTATGGACCCATGTACTGTGGTGATCTATAAATCAATGCCATGAGTAGATACTATGATTATTTTGATACCACAAACCCCTATACCATTGTAATCTTATGGTCAATACCACATGTAAATACCATGGTTATTACAATCCCAAAAATACCTTTACCATGGTAATCTCTAGGTCCGTACCATGGGTTAATATTATGGTTATGCCAATATAACAAATATGGATACCATGGTAATCTCTACTCCACGCACATAGCATCTGCACAACTATCAAAGCACTCTGCAACTAACATGAAAACCAAGAAACATAATCACAAACATCATAATCACAACACTTCCACATAAACATAAAACAAGTTGCACTACAAGCCAAAACTACGAGTAACCACTCAAACTTGTCAATCAAGAAATCAAGCAAGCACAAATAAATAGATTTCATCTAGCTACAAGGTCGAAATCAATGCCAACTAACAATACTACTTCCAACAACTACACCACTAAGAACTACATCACCAATGCCAAAAATTATTTTCGATTTCTAGAGTTTCTTGAATGATGTGTGTTAGTGCTCAAATCTGCCTTAGGCTGAAGGAAGGAAGGATTCAAGATAACATCATACCATGCTCAGCCTCGTAGCTAGCCCTACGAGGATAGGAGAGGGATCTCTCTGGGTCACACTCAGTAAAAATAAAAAATAGGTTCTGAGATGACTCAAAATGAATGCTGATTTTAGGCTAGTAAATAGATATGAAAGAGATAATTTGTTCAATGGCTGAATTTTCTAGGCTGTATGGGACAAAGAACAACATGCTGAGAAATTAAATCAAAGACACAGATTGTTTCATGAGGCAAGACAGGCATGAAGTTTACCAATCAAATTTGAATAAAATGGAATGGAAAGACCGTTAATAGGCTGAAGAGGGCATAGGTGATGAATCCTTTTTAGACAGACGAAGACACATAGAGGATGAATGCATTCCCAAGGCAAAGCAGTAAAATGGGTTCTAGCTTTCTTACTCAAATGCATTCATCTAGAAATGATTATGAATGACTAGTAACACATAACGAGATACATATGAGACAGAAAGAAAAAACATTTGTTAAATTCACACCACATGAATCTCATGAACCAGAGCTGCAACCTTTCATTAATTGTCTGTCAAATACTGTACAATGAAGTTTTCCTCCACACTTCTACCAGAAACTTTGAACCCTTACAAATGACTTTTGAATACTATAAATAAGCTCCACTATGAGAAAACAAATTGATCCAAACAGGGAGATGTTACAACTGAAATTATAAAAATAGAGAAAGAGTCATGCATCCATTCTAAAGACAGAACAACGTTACATTATTTCAGCTGGAAATTTCTGATGGCCAATAAAAAGGTGTAGCATGGATCCCATTAAATCGTGGCTAAAGACAAAAATAGGCTTCAGTTCCTATTTCTCTGCATGGTGAATGTATTTGTTTTAATTTTAGGTATGACTTTCCGCTTTCCCTTTTACCTTTTCAATAAAAACTATTTTTTAATAATAATAAAAAAGTTTTGAATTTGCCTTTGATGATGGGAAAGAGAGTTCCGCCAGTCCCAACTGCAATTTCTCCTTTCACTTCTATTTATCTAACTTGCTCAGGACTTGCAACAAGGAAAAGAATCCCTCTTGTTCTTATGAATTTTCCCCTCCATGTCAAAGTCTTTTTAGCATTCTGAAATATCTTTCTTAGATCCATCAATTCCTTGCATTGTTGAAGGGTCCATTTTCTTCTGTGCCTCAACCAGAAAATCTTTTCCACTTTGAGATGAAGAAACCGAAATCTTATATAGATTCAACTTGCAAAAGTGGTATGAGT
The DNA here is from genome assembly GCA_000404065.3 of Pinus taeda. Classification (NCBI taxonomy): domain Eukaryota; kingdom Viridiplantae; phylum Streptophyta; class Pinopsida; order Pinales; family Pinaceae; genus Pinus; species Pinus taeda. The sequence continues at coordinate 62,281 of APFE031716800.1, forward strand.
TTGTCTTTATAGTAAACAAGGGCTGCCTTGACCAAGCATCGTCCAAAAATTCCCCACATTTAACAATTCCATCTCTACCCTCGCTCAGAACTTTATTTGCTAGCAAAGAACTTGTGGCAATTCCAATGACACCAGCTGCTAGATTGTGAATTTTGTAGGTTGATATTGTTTTGTGTTAGACCAAATCCCATATCCTCAGCTCGCCACCTACATCACTGAATTAAATATGCGTCTTGTGTTGATGATATTATTGCACGAAACATATAAACAACATACATTCTTACTATGAAGAGTATAGGTTTACTCGGATGGAAACAAAGAGTTGTAATAGAAGTCCAATGGTCACTCAAGACTGCAAAAGGGTTTGGCAGAGGACGCTTTGTAGTCATTTTGATCGTTGATTTACTTTTGTTACATTGCAGAAAAAGAATGGCTTGGTTCCATCTCGAGAAGGTCAATACTCTCGTCCTGATCACGTGTTAACATAACTAATGGCACAACCTTTATGATGTCCCATACTCTTGCATAGGAGAGAAAACCATATCTGATCCGATCAGTTTGAATTTCCATCTAATTCGAAAAGACTTGCTTGGGGCGGAAGAAATAAAATTATTTTGATTTTTACTGAAGCTGCGATGAATTTTTGGCTTTGACGCTTGGTGCACCGCGCAGCACGCCCAGTGCGCCGCGCCTTCCCAGTGCGCCACGCCTTCATAGTGTGTCGCGCCTTCACAGTGCGCCATGCCTTCCCAGTGCACCACGCCCATATAAAATTACACTGCATGGAGGCGCCTAATGCGCCGCGCTCCTCCAGTGCGCCGCACCACCTCCTCTATGCGCTGCGCTCCAATTATCACACAGACAGCCTTCATTCAATCTCTTAGCTGGAGGAACCTGCTCAAGTCAACTTCACTGATCTTCTTAGATGCAAATGGATGTAAAAACAATGGAATTGCCTTATAAAACTGAGAACTTGATTTTTGCTTCATACAAACCCATTTTTGTAATGTTTTAGCTTCAGCTCCTTTCACATTTTGAAACAAACTTTGTTTCTTTGTTTCTTCTGACTTTGAATGATGGTTCCTTTGTTGATTTTTCGTAGGGATAGGTGCTAATGAGTCCTGGCAAGGTGACCAGGGCTTCCTGAAGAACTATAGAACTTGAAACCATCATGTATTAAACAAATTTGATGATTTCTTCTTCAAAACAGGGTTTTGAAGAAGAAATATCCCTTAGTCTTATTAACGATAAAAATATTGAACTGAAAACTTATTGAAAACCTCCTCATGGCATGCGGGCATTATTTAACAATTCTGAAGACCAAACCCTAGACTTAGAAACTAAAATGAATCTTTTCCGACCAAAATAGCATCTATGATTGAAATGACGTGAAATGGACTTTGATGAATTTTGGCCAACCGAGTAGGTAAAATCATGAGGGAAACAAGTGAAGAGACCCTTTTGTCAGATAATGGCATGCCCCTAGCGGAATGCAACTGAGTGAAGCGAGTGAGACACCTAAAAAAGAAATGAAAAAAGAGTTTTGATCTCTGACAAAGGACTCACAAGACCGACTCTAACATTGGCTCCAATGGGGATGGTAGCTCCAACCCCTTGGAGCTGCTAAGAACTGCAGATCTTTGGGTGAGCAGACAGTGTCTTCGTCCATTGGGCTATGGAGTCCATTATTTCGACAAACCAACATGATTCATTTATTGACTGAAACCTGACTCAAACCAACTCGATACAAACTGAAATGACTATTGAAATGACTAAAAAAAACTTGACTTAAACAAACTAACTCAAAATGACTAAGACCTGAACTGAACACTTAAAGCTTGGTGGTAGTACATGACCACCTGTGTTTCTTACAAGACAATATACCATCAAACTATATCAAAATGCCAATGCAACCAATCAAGAAGATGCCTTCTTTATTGATTCTCCTGATCAGATCTTCTGGTCAACAATTAATACTAGTAACTGGGCATCCAAAAACACAGTTGACCATAATCTCCTTCATCACTGAATACTGCAATAATCACCTTCACTGCTGACTACAACAGATTTGCCAGTGGATCCTAAAAAACATGAAGTCTTTCCTCCTACTGAAAAAACAAGGTATCTTTTTCTCTTGCTTCATAATCTACTTGAGTAAAAGTATGTTCCTCGTCCTCAAATGATTCTGAACAAGTGGATGAGCAAACCTCCTCTTCAAAGAACATTTCAAAACATGAAACATAGGAAGAAGAATCTGAAATGGAATCTTGAATGGTTTGATCTTCTACAGTCTGAATGTATTGCAGGTCATCTTCATATGATATGACAGCCAGATTCTCATTACATTCATCAATCATAAGAAAAGAAATTTCAGATGATTCTTTAAACCCAACACTATCATTTCTATCATTTACCATAAATTCATCCAGATAAATCTTTTCGCTTACCAGAGTGAAGACCTCATCTTGTTGTTCATGAACTGACTGGCATACTGCTTTATGCAAGCTTTGTTCTGATGACATGAGAACACTCAGATTCATAAGTCTGTCTTCTTTATTCCAGATGATTTCAACATTAGAGTTCTCCTTTATAAGATTCAACACACTGTATTCTTGGTCATCACAATCTAACTTTGTATCTGAAATAGCTGTCTTGACATTATCACATTCGGGAATTAGAACTGGACTTCCTTGCATGTTGTCTTCTTCTATGGACATATCTGAAATGACACTTTTTCTTTCATCACTTTCAGCCATATGGACATCTTCAACCTGCTGATCTATAAAGATGTTTACAAGACTATCATCCTTTTCAAAAGAGGAAGAAGTTCCACCATCACCTTCTTGACCATGTGCACACTGCAGATCTGCGTTAACTTGAGATAGAACATGACTGTTCAAGAGTTGATCTATCTCATCTTCAGATAGAGGAGATAATACCTTTAGTTTTATTTTTCTGAAACAGTGATTGTCTTCATTGATTTCAAGTGAAGGAGTATACAATTTTTCCTCATACAGCTGATCCATTTCATGTAATTCTTGTTGAATGTCAAGATGAAAAATTCCTTCTTGATCTTGCTGCAAATTTTCATGAGTGTCTTTATGCTGTTGAAATGGATTTTCATACAGGGCTTCCATGATCCCTTCATCCACGAAATTATCATCCTCATAGTATTTTTCAAGGCTTTCAATAAAACCATAATCATGCTTACAACAATCCTGGACTAAACTTAATGATGGATAAGATTCTTGATATCTTTCAATGAACAGGACATGAAAATCTTTTAAATAGTAAATACAAGCAGGTGGCAAACTTTCATACCAAGATTGGGTTGCACCTTCCAGAGTGGTCGGGAATATATTCATCAAGCAATCTTCAGGAAAATCAACCTTCAACTTGCAAATATGCATGTGAAATCTAACTAGATGTAAAGCAACATCCTTCCTACCATCATCTTTAAATGTAGGCAAATTCTTTAACCAATCTACCTTAGGAATTTTATTTGGAAAACTTGGAATGTGATCTCAGCTCATGGGAGCGTATCTTCTTGCAACCCGTTCCATCTTGAAAATCTCAAAGCTACTGATCTCGCTGCATTGGAGTCACCATGAAGCACCGATTGTTGGATTCTTCAGTGAATGGAGTCACCAGGTGAATTATTTCAGCCTTCTTATGTCTGATCATTGTCCACCATCAACAATCAGCTCTGAACTTGAGATATGTGCCGGGGAAGACAATCTACAAGCAAACCATTTTCTTTCCCCAGTGGAGTCGCCACTATGTTAGTGCTCAAATCTGCCTTAGGCTAAAGGAAGGCGAGATTCAAGATAACATCATACCATGCTCAGCCTCGTAGCTAGCCCTACGAGGACAAGAGAGGGCTCTCTCGGGGTCACACTCAGTAATAATAAACAATAGGGTCTGAGATGACTCAAAATGAATGTTGATTTTAGGCTAGTAAATAGATATGAAAGAGATAATTTGTTGAATGGCTGAATTTTCTAGGCTGTATGGGACAAAGAACAACATGTTGAGAAACTAAATCAAAGACACAAGTTGTTTCATGAGGCAAGATAGGCATGAAGTTTAGCAATCAAATTTGAATAAAATGGAGTGGAAAGACTGTTAAGAGGCTGAAGAGGGCATAGGTGATGAATCATTTCTAGATAGATGAAGACACACAGAGGATGAATGCCTTCCCATGGCAAAGCAGTAAACTGGATTCTACCTTTCTTACTCAAAAGCATTCATCTAGAAATGATTATGAATGACTAGTAAAACATAACGAGATACATATGAGACAGAAAGAAAAAACATTTGTTAAACTCACACCACAGGAATCTCATGAACCAGAGCTGCAACCTTTCATTAATTCTCTAAAAAAAAGTGTACAGTGAAGTTTTCCTCCACACTTGTCCAAGAAACTTCGAACCCTTACAAATGACTTTTCAATACCATAAATAAGCTCCACTATGAGAAAACAAATCGATCAAAACAGGGAGTTGTTACAACTGAAACTATAAAAATAGAGAAAGAGTCATCCATCCGTTTTAAAGACCGAACAACGTTACATTATTTCAGCTGGAAATTTTTTATGGCCAATAAAAAGGTGTAGCGTGGATCCCATTAAATCGCAGCTAAAGACAAAAATGGCCTTCCGTTCCTATTTCTCTGCATGGTGAATGTCTTTGTTTTAATTTTAGGTTTGACTGTCCGCTTTCCCTTTTACCTTTTCAATAAAAACTAATTTTTAATTTAAAAAAAAAAATTGCCTTTGATGACGGGAAAGAGAGTTCCGCCAATCCTAGCTGCAATTTCTCCTTTCACTTCTATTTCTCTGACCCGCTCAAGACTTGCAACAAGGAAAAGAATCCATCTTGTTCTTATGAATTTCCCCCTCCATGTAAAAGTCTTTTCATTATTCTCAAATATCTTTCTTAGATTCATCAATTCCTTGCATTATTGAAGGGTCCATTTTCTTTTGTGCCTCAACCAGAAAGGTTTTTCCACCTTGAGATGAAGAAACTGCAATCTTGGATAGCTTCAACTTGAAAAAGTGGTATGAGTTTGTCTTTATAGTAAACAAGGGTTGCCTTGACCAAGCACCATCCATAAATTCCCTGCATTTAACAGTTCCATCTCTACCCTGGCTCAGAACTTTATTTGCCAACAAAGAACTTGTGGCAATTCCAATGACACCAGTTGCTGGATTGTGAATTCTGTAGGATGATATTTTTTTGTGTCGGACCAAATCCCATATCCTCAGCTCACCAGCTGCGTCAATGAATTAAATATGCATCTTGTGTTGATGATATTATTGCACGAAACATATAAACAACATACATTCTTACTATGAAGAGTATAGATTTACTCGGATGAAAACAAAGAGCTGTAACAGAAGTCCGATGGTCCCTCAAGACTGCGACAGGGTCTGGCGGAGGACGCTTTGAAGTCATTTTGATCGTTGATTTCCTTTTGTTACAGTGCAGAAAAATAATGGCTTGGTTCAATCTTGAGAACGTCAATACTCTCATGCTGATCACGTGTTAACGTAACTAATGGCACTGCCTTTATGATGTCCCATACTCTTGCCTAGGAGACAAAACGATATCCAATCCATTCAGTTTGAATTTCCATCCAATTTGAAAAGACTTGCTTGGGGCAGAAGAAATAAAATTATTATGATTTTTACTGAAGTTGCGATGAATTTTTGGCTTTGAGGCTTGGTACACCGTGCAGCACGCCCAGTGTGCCACGCCTTCCAAGTGCGCCACGCCCATATAAAATTACACTGCATGGAGGCGCCCAATGCACCGCACACCTGCTCTATGCACCGCGCTCCAATTATCACACAGTCGACCTACATTCAATCTCTTAGCTGGAGGAACCTACCCAAGTCAAATTCAACTGATCTTCTTGGATGCAAATGGATGTAAAAATAATGGAATTGCCTTATAAAACTAAGAACTTGATTTTTGCTTCATACAAACCCATTTTTACAATGTTTTGGCTCTGGCTCCTTTCACATTTTAAAACAAACTTTGTTTCTTTGTTTCTTCTGACTTTGAATGATGGTTCCACTGTTGATTTTTTGCAGGGATAGGTGTTGATGAATCCTGGCAAGGTGACCAGGGCTGCCTGAAGAACTATAGAACTTGAAACTATCATGTATTAAACAAATTTGATGATTTCTTCTTCAAAACAGGGTTTTGAAGAAGAAATATCCTTCAGTCTTATTAATGATGAAAGTCTTGAACTGAAAACTTATTGATAACCTCCTCATGGCCTGCGAGCATTATTTAACAATTCTGAAGACCAAACCCTAGACTTAGAAACTAAAATGAATCATTTTCGACCAGAATAGCATCTATGACTATAAATGACATGAAATGAACTTTGATGAATTTTGACCAACACAACAGGTACAATCATGAGGGAAACAAGTGAAGAGACCCTTCCGTCAGATAATGGCATGCCCCTAGCGGAATGCAACTGAGTGAAGCGAGCAAGACACCTAAAAATGAAATGCAAAAAGAGTTTTGATCTCTGGCGAAGGACTGACAAGACCGACTCTAACAACCTGATTCGATTAAAAATGGGAATAGGCCAATATTTTAGAATTGTCAAACCAAATTCACTTCTTGGTTTTGTGGGAGTGTTCAACGATGGCAGATTTAAATATTCTACTATAGAAGGTATTAGTGTTGTTTTGGTTAAGGAAATCTTTGAAGGGTCTCCGAATTTGGCCAATGTAAGACATCTCACAAGAATAAGGGACCCTATAGACTCTAGGGCCCAACATAAGTTCATTCTTGTATTTGGGAGATTGAAAGAGCTAGATAAAGGTGATCTAGGGATTGAATAAGGTTTTGATGTTTTGTTTTGAAGGGATTTCAGAAATATCATCAGTAACTCCTTGAATACAGGGAAGAGAGACTTTGGATAAAGTAGGATTGATGGTTGAATTTTTAGGATTAGGTTGCAGAGCCTAATGGAATTCCCACTCAATCTAGGGGTATTATCCATTAGCTTTAACAACTTTGATAAAATGTTATTTTTCAATGGAAAAGCACAATGTTGAGAGATGGCATTGAGGTATCTATGAGTATGAGTCTTGTTTCGATAGACATCATGCATAAGAGAGCCATTAGGGAGGCGAGAGATAAGAACATCAAGAGGGGAGGGAATGGTTACTTTCAATTTCCATAGTGAACTAGATGTGGGGATAATTTTGACTGTGATGGGTGAGGAATGTTTTTTTTCCACAATACTAGAATCTAGGATATAATCTCAAATCACTCATGTGACCAATCCAAGTATCACAACATGAATACTTTACATAGTTGCATAATATACAACAATAAATCAACACGTTCACACATATGGACATTTTTTTACAACCCAACTTCTTCATATTAACAAATAGATAATATGACATTTTATGGGTCCCATACCAGGGATAATGCTCCTCATACATCCACTGATATAAAGATGTACAATTAGGGTTTGGTGTCGGTCGCTTAGACAACCAATATACCCTAAATAAGATACACTCATCATCTTGTTGATGTAGGACGCTCTCTTAGCTCCTCTGGGTCGCACTGTGAATACACCTTCTGAGTCCTTCTGCTCTAAGATTGCAACAACTCCAATCTTCTTCTGTCAATAAACCATCTCAATTAAGCCACTAAACTCGACTTCACCTGCTCTCTAGTTGAGAATTAGTCCTTCAAAGCATCAACACATCAACAATTCTGTCGAGTTGTTCACAACTCTATTTGTGGACAAATCGCAACTACCCATTGCTTCTCCTTAGCTCTTTTAGGAATTTCCTCCTAGTAGTGTCTTCCTATGCTACCCGATGAAGACACAAATAGGGTCGAAGGGCTTCCCACTCTCACTATCTAATGTCCTCATCTAAAAATGAATATAAGGCATGGAGGACTTTACAACTTCTGTCTTAGGTGTATTCTCCACACGGAATGTCTAAGGTGACAAACTACTTCTAGCTTATCAAACCCTTGGTCTTTTCTCCTATCACATCTAATAATCCCTTAGTCCATCATGGGACTTGTTCCTTAGGGCTTCACGTAAGCCTCTACAATTCTCCACATGTTTTCCTTTAGGTTGCTCCAATTCCGCCACTCCTAGTAGACCCCAATTCCTTCTTAGATCATTGCATTAAGCCCAACTTGGTCCACTCTCACCCTACCCTCCAACAGTCCACGAATTTCCAATACAATGTCCTCACCTACTACCTCTCATTCACTAGCACCCAACCATCAACAAATCATCTACAACTCATTGTTGCTTCCTTCTTACCTTGGGATTTGTGCATGTAGAGCACTCATTAGGGCACACCCAACTGCCCTAAACCTTGCTCAATTGATTGTGTTCCTTTTGTCACCTTGCTACCTTTCTTCATTTCCTTTCCAACCTTCTTCGTGCAGCGTTTTAGGATCCAAGGCTCCTCCTCAAGAATCCTATAACATCACAAATAGCTACAACAAGTTCTTAGCCTCCTTAGACAGAAATTCACCTCTCTTCAGGTTGCCACCTACTCCAGGTGAATGCAGCTAGGAGAGAAGAGCTTAGCCAACCATTTGGCCTAGTGAAAGCAACTCTCCAACAACAATTTACCTACAATACTTCACTGTATCCCTAAATAGTGACAATACCAACCAAATGTAGCACATAAATACATCCAACTTACCTCCCAAACCAGCAACCTAGGTCGACAAGAGATATAAACTCAATTTTTTCTAAGACATGTGCTCCAATGTCCTTGTTGGCTACCTCAGACCTACGACCTAATTTCTCAATGGATCCACACCCTAAAAATAGAGAAACCCTCTCCAAACTCATGCTCCTTTCCTCCTGCATCCTTTACTCAGTTGTTGTCTTATTTCACAACTAATCTTCGATGCTAGATTACACTTGGATGTTTAGAAATGCCTCTCACATCACTTCAGTTTATACTTTTTTATGTGGCTCCATCAAACAACACATGTGGCACACATAAACCCCAAGCCAACGTGACTTGTATACCACATGAACCCATAACGACATAGAAAAATTAATAGCTTCATTTGCAAATCTTGGATTTGAGTGATTTTCACTGCCCATTTCTCCTCGAAGGGTCCTCTAACACTTCCATGTGTCAAATCACTCGACCACCTCATAGTTTCACACCCACATGCCTAGGTGCAAAAGCCACCATGTTAGGTTCTAAGCCACCAAGCCACTTTTCTGGGCTAATTCCTCTAAAACCTGCTACCATAGTGTTTGGAGTACCTCACAGGCTACAAATATCAACTAGGAAGGCTTTGAGGTCTGGAATAGCATGGGGCCAAATAAAAAAGTTATAGTTAATAAAATGTTTCTAGAGCTTACACTTTAAGTGGTAGTTGCCTAGGGTAAGGTTTCAAAGTGAGCCTAGAGGGATAACATGAGCCTAGATCTAATTTCTAATTTCTTCACGCGCAAATTTATTTATGAGCTGACATTATTTAAACATTTTGTATAATTTTTTTTTTTTTTGTTTTTTTTGTTTTTTTTTTTTATTTTGGCAACATGAGCAAAATTTCAACTTTGATGAGAGACCAACGTCCTTACTTACACATCATACTGGACTGCAGAATAAACTGCTCAACTCAACAATTTTGAAAAAAAAATTATAGCCTAAACTGTAAGCAAATTTTTCCCTTCTCACACATTGAAAGAAAAAAGAATGTCTCCTTAAATAGGAGAAAAGTAAGAGCGAGAATTAATTGAGGCTGTAAGCGAACTACTTTTCCTTTCCCGCATAGTGAGTTAGGCTAACCTTATTTATGTTTCCTTATCAAGGAGAAGAAAAATAAGTGCGAGAATTAATTGTACTTTTCCCTTCCCACACGTTGAAAGAGACCATAGTGAGTTACGCTAATCTTATTTATGTTTCCTTAGTAACGAGACAGAGCGTAAGAGGGACAGTTACTTGCGGAGACTCGGGAACTCACACCGCTACCGAAACCGAATCAACGATCGTTATTTTTTTTTTATTTTTTAATTCGTTACATTTCTCGTATTTTTCGGACGGGAAGTCGCGCAAACGGTTGGAACTCAGCACATGGCGTAGTTCCCGGATTCGCGAGGTTTTGTGTGAAAGGAAGAGTTAGCTCCTGTTTGACCTGACTTTGTAATAAAGAATTATTAAGATTTAGTTTAAGGTGTAATGAATCCTCGAGTAAATCTGCAATTAATTCTTGCATGAAACCGTTACAAAGCCATCCACCGTAGGTAGATTACTGCATGGACGGCCACAACTTGAGACCACGTAAGTGCACGACGGAAAGTCAGAAAACCTCGGGTAAGTACGGATAGACGGGGTAAACATTATATATACACGTATTGAAACGCAAGACTTGATATTCAGACCTAGTGAGTGAAGCCTGAAGGGCCTTTCTGTATTGCATAGCAGGTCAGAAATATGAGCACCCCATGCATGACAAACAGGTTGCGGGCCCGTGAAATAATGATGTCCGGAGTTGATCCAGGGCAATTCTCAGGCCTTATATCTGGCCATGCTCTTCAATCTGAAAGTCTGAATATTGGGTCCCAAGTAAATGGAGACAGCAGCAGATCCAAGAGGTTAAAGTTGGCCAAGGACAATGACGGCAATGCCGCCGCCAAGGCCAATGACGAACGCCCGGGAGAAGGAGGGGCAGTGACGACGCCAAGGCGGCGCGGCAGGCCTACGGGCTCCAAGAATAAGCCCAAGGCTCTTGTGCCTGGAACCCGTGAGTCCCCAAACAAGCTGAAGTGTCTGGCATTCGAGATCCCAAGTGGGGAAGACATTTGGATGACTTTGGAGACATTTGCACGAAGACGGCAGCTGGGACTCTTCATTCTCAGCGGCAACGGAATGGTAAGGAATATCACCCTGCGCAATCCGGCGAATCCAACGGAAGTGGTGACGTATCGAGGACCGTTTCATATTGTATCGATCACCGGAGCCTTTCCTCGTGCCAGCGAGAACGATGATGCTACAGGAATCACGGTCAGTCTGACAGACGTGCAATCTGGTGCCATAGTGGCAGGGGGCGTGATGGGGAGCCTGCTAGCGTCCGGACGCGTCTTTGTCATGGCGGGCACGGCAGCCGATATCCACAAGAAGCTGCCGAACGTCCAGCCTGCGCAGGTTCAGCCACGTGGATTGTTCGAGTCCGATCTGACAGAAGCCCAAAGGCACACAAATATGATGTCGGAAATCCAGTCACTTTTCGGAAACGGCCTGTCTAACCTTCCGCCCGAGGACAGAAACGACCAGGTGGTGAACGGGCCGAACGTCCAGCCTGCGCAGGTTCAGCCACGTGGATTGTTCGAGTCCGATCTGACAGCAGGCCAAAGGCACACAAATATGATGTCGGAAATCCAGTCACTTTTCGGAAACGGCCTGTCTAACCTTCCGCCCGAGTACAGAAACGACCAGGTGGTGAACGGGCCGAACGTCCAGCCTGCGCAGGTTCAGCCACGTGGATTGTTCGAGTCCGATCTGACAGCAGCCCAAAGGCACACAAATATGATGTCGGAACTCCAGTCACTTTTGGGAAACGACCTGTCTAACCTTCCTCCCGAGCACAGAAACGGCCAGGTTCAGCCACGTGGATTGTTCGAGTCCGATCTGACAGAAGCCCTAAGGGGATTGTTCGAGTCCGATTTGACAGAAGCCCAATGGGGCACAGAAATCCAGTCACTTTTGGGAAACGGCCTGTCTAACCTTCCTCCCGAGCACAGAAACGGCCAGGTGGTGAACGGCATATAAGATTTAAAATAGTGTGACCTTTTTAGATTTGTCTCTACTGTTTTTCGATTCTTTATGGCACTATTGAAATAGTTAGTCCAACCTGCGAAACTGAGTCAACGAATTGTTTTAGTTTTTGTAACTTTAAGCTGAGTACAGATTTCTTATTTAATGGTAGAGTTACAGATTTCAGTATTGAATGGTATGGAACAAAGTTATTTCATGATTTTAAAAAGATATATTTAAAGTTAATATTAATTTTGTTTTAGTTAATTATACAAAATTTATAATCAACATAAAAATCTAACAAAACAAAAAAGAATATATGTATTTTGTGTATTTTTTTTAGAATATATGAAACGTGTCCACAAAATAATATTTTTATGTGATTTTAGCCCAAGATTCCTCTCAAAATATATGTATTTTTTTTTCTATATTTTCAACCTATTATATTAGGGTAGAGTTAATTTTTCTTTCTAACATGAATCCCACAAATCAGAAATGAATATCTGTGTTTTATTGAAAATAATATTTGTATTCTTTTTTATATACCTTCAACCTATCATATTAGGGCAGAGTTAATCCTTAGAACTCTTCTTTCTAACATGAATCCCACAAAACAGAAATGAATATCTGTATTGTACTTTTTGTATCTTCACCATACTTTTCTTTCCAACATCTTGTATGAAATATCCAAGTGGCAGGTATTTCTAAGTAGATGGAATTTTGCTCATCTTTAAGAGTTTCAATAAAAATTTATGAGTTTTGTATTTTATTTTCAGTGGTTTTTTTTTCACTAGTTTTTTCATGGCAAAGAATAAAAATTAACTATATTTTTATTCAGTTTTTTTTATATAGATAATAGCTTTTATCATTTAGAATACCCTTCCACCCAGTACTAAATAGAGCTCCACTTAGCCAGATAAAATTTTAGATTATCAAGAGTTTGGGACCATAGGAAGCTGGCTAAATATGAGGGGATCTCAGAAATATTGAGTGCTAGAAAGGAAAAATAGATGCATCCAATATATTGTCACCTGTTCAAGGACAAATTGAATCAAAGTGAACCTCCTACCCAATGGTGAGTCCAACATTTGAGCTTCTCCCAAAATTTAGAGAGTAGCCATGTCTAGTCTGGGAAAGGGTAGTATGAAATTTGTGATTCCCATGTGTGTATGAAATGTGTGATTCCCATTTGTGTGGTAGCATAGGTAGTTGGCTAAAACTAAGCAGATCTTAGAAATAATGAGTGTGGGAAGGGAAAATAGGGGCATCCAATATATTGTCAATTGTTGAAGGGAAGATTGAATCAAAGTGAACCTCCCACCCAGTGACAACCAGAGCCAAAGGGTGAGTCCAACATTTGAGATTCTTGCAAAATTTAGAGAGTAACCATGTCTAGTCCCCAAAACTCTAGTTGTCAGGCTTCAACCTACATCCCAAATAGGTAAAGCCTTCATGAAGGGGCATGGTGGAGATCCCAAATGTAAATGTGATTTATGTGTTAAGAGTTCCCATGTCAAAAAATAAGAATAAACTTTTGTCCATTTAGAATAAATCCACAAACCACATGAAATATGTGGTGTGAAGCCTCCCTGTATCATCTGAAATGTCACAATATCATCTACAAAAAAAATGTGAGTGATACTAGCCTCCTATGTCATTGAAATCCCCTAAACATCCCCATTTCCCTAGCAAAATTAATATTTTGAGTGATATCATCCATAAACTAGATAAATATTAGGGGATATCCAAAATACTCCCTTGAAATGTGGAGCTAGAGTGTTCCCTGGATGCTCTCCATAATGACTTTCTATATAAGCTTATATATAATAGTGCCTTATGTACTTAGCCAACTGTTAGGTGACAACTCCTTCCTGTGTGATGATAATCATATTGCACTTCCCAAATGCCCATTTAATGAGCTTCAAGAACCAAAGTTTTATCTTTTGAAAACTCAGCCATATGAAAGATTCATTTCTAATACCAATCTCTGCTACCCTAATCCAGTTTCTGATAGGTCTTCTCTTAAGGTATTTTGTTGATATAATCTCCCAAATGGCTTCACCAAATAGTTCCAACCTAAAGGACTTCATTAATAACTGCTAACCATGTACCTTTGTATTTAGAATACCCTATCAACTCATTACTCTTGGGCCGGAAATAGAGCTCCACTTAACCTCTAGGACCATAGGAAGCTAGCTAAAACTAAGGGGATCTCAAAAATAATGTGTGCTAGAAGGGAAAATAGATGCATCCAATATATTGTCAATTGTTGAAGGACAAATTGAATCAAAGTGAAGCTCCGACCCAATGGTGAGTCCAACATTTGAGCTTCTTACAAAATTTAGAGAGTAGCCATGTATAATCAGGGAAAGGGTAGTATGAAATTTGTGATTCCCATTTGCATATGAAATTTGTGATTCCCATTTGTGTGGTAGCATAGGAAGTTGGCTAGAACTAAGTGGATCTTAGAAATAATGAGTGTGGGAAGGGAAAATAGGTGCATCCAATATATTGTCAATTGCTGAAGGACAGATTGAATCAAAGTGAACCTACCACCCAGTGAAAGCCAAAGTGTGAGTCCAACATTTGAGATTCTTCCAAAATTTAGAGAGTAACCATGTGTAGGCCCCAAAAATCTAGTTGTTAGGCTTCAACCTACATCCTAAATAGGTGAAGCCTTAATGAAGGGGCATGGTGGAGACTCCAAATGTCTTAGCAATGTGATTTATATGTTAAGAATTCCCATGTGAGAAAATAAAAATAGATTTTTGTCCATTTACAATAAATCCACAAACCTCACTGAAATGCTGAAGATGTGGTGTAAAGCCTCACTCTGTCATCTAAAATGTCAAAATAAAATCTACAAAAAAAATGCTAGTGATACTAACCTTTGTAGAAATTCCCACTATAGATCAACACATTATGCAATATATTAAAGAAAAATACCACATCTACTTCTACAACAAACTTGAGTAAGCTTAATCAATTTTGAGCAGGATCAAATAGAATAGATATAACTGAGAATGAGAAATCAATCACACATGAAAACAAAAGAATACTCCTGGAAAACCTCAGCTAAAAAACCTGATCTATGTATTATCGTAAAAGTGGAAATATGCATGGATTACACAAAGCTTTAGCTCACAAGCTATCCAGCTCTGAGTACAATCCCTCTGCTGCTCATAGACAACAATGAATTCTCACAAACCTTCTCCTCTGCCCTCGAAGCCTCCTATTTCCTTGCGAAGTTTCTCGTGGGGTCTAGTGCTTCCACCTGTGTGAATTCACCTCTCACACAAGTCACCAAACTCAGAAATAAATGTGCAATTCTCAAGGAGATAATTCCTTCTGCATGGATGACATTACTTTATAGGAAAATTCCTCCAACTGATAGTACAGTGTCCCTTCCTTTGATCTCAATTGGGTCTTTCTCTGAACTGACATGAATGAGTTATTTATGAGAGATTATTCAGTTATGTGGAGAACAGTAGTTGCATGCATGCATGCATTAACTAATTGAACTCACAATTAGTTCCTCCAACTGATTGAAACTAATTTAACTTGACTTAACTCAGTTAACTGAGATAAATAATTACAAGTCAAATACAACTCACCCTTATCTCCTTAATTAAGGGATATGTTATCAAAGGGATAAATGTAGCATGTCTTCACAAAGACTTCATGTTTGATTTTCTCCAACTAATTAACTCAACATGAATTAATTAATTATTTTCCAAAGAGCTAGTGAGACTAAATTTGAATTTTAATTAACAATATTGATTCAAGGACAAATAAAAAATTGGAATATATCCTAAAATGTTATTTATAGCAATGCTATTTTTAGCATGTCTATTTTTTTCTCTTTCCAACAGAGTTGGAGTATATAGTGAATGCTATTTATAGCAATGCTATTTTTAGCATTTCTATTTTTAGCATTTCTTGTTGCTATTTTTAACACTCCCTCTCAACAGAAAATACATTCAACTCGATCCCGAGAGCCTTTGGAATGTTCTACATGCAACACTTCTCTTAAGTGTTGTTGCTCCAACAACTCTAGAAACACAAAAAAAATCCAAACTGAATGAGAATTATGCCTCTGTCATCAAAGTCTTTGACTGTTATTGCCTCTGCCAACTGAAAACTCTACATCTATGTGCCCTTCAGTATCTGAATTCTCTAGCATTTGTCACTTTGATCTATGATTGCATCAATCGCACTGATTCCTCCTGCTACATTTGTGTTGTTGCTGCTCCTATCTCCAAGCAT